>WITN01000279.1:0-98043 GCA_015025155.1 Lactarius quietus | reverse complement strand
ATGGGTCCACGCGGGGAGTACACCCCCTTTGACCCCAAGTTCTTAGATTCAAAATATTTCCTAGAAATGCCGACCGCACCCCCAGTAACAGAGGGGCCATCTCCATGGCAGCAACAAGTCGAGGCCGCGCAGCAGACGCTGGCCCAGTACCATCAGGCAAGCGCGCCGACACCCGCCGTTACCTTACCTGTTCCCGCTATCTGGGACAGGCATGCGCAAGATTTTTCAAACAACCAAGTTTTTATGGATACCAGTGCAGGAAGAGGGCGTGCAAGAGTCGCCTCTTCAGGTGAAGGAGTCGGTCCCTTTGTGGACCTCAGAGTATGTTTTCATTGTGGGGAGGAAGGACACATTCGCCCCCTTTGTCCACACAGAAGTCAGCCGCGTCATCGTGCGCGTGCGATCACACGCGAAGGAATAGAAGATACCTTCAAGAAGTTCAAGAGGGCAGGAAGCCCCAAGTCATCAATTCGGCAGAAGAACCGTCGAGTGCGCTTTAGTGCGCAGGAAGAGTCAAGAAGTTTCAAGAGGGATAGTCCCCCTTCCGAAGTTCGTTCACAACTTTTATCACCTCACACACACGCTGGCCATTTGTCCAGAACGTTGTTATGCGAGCGACTGCGTGGTCGCAGTCCTGAAAGGGAGGTAATGTCACGTATTGACATCGTCTCGCCTTCGGACAACGTCAAGACACGTCGCTGTATGCATGAACATTGGAAGAATTGCCAAGATTACCCTGAAGCACACAAATGGGTAGGCAAAGACCGCGAGTATGACGAAGAAGAGCAAGTACGCGCCCTTGTGTGGGCTGCAGAAACAGACGAAGAAGACTACGTTGGAAACGGAGAAGCATTGAGGATCGCCCAGCTTGTGAGTGGAATGCTAGTTCCTGCAGAACCCTCCAGTGCTGGCACCTCCACAGCAACACGAATCGGAAGAATGAAGACCACGTGATTATGTCACGTGAAGTCCCGGGTCATGGCATGTATCTGACCTAAGCGATAAGTCATGGGACTTCAAGGATGGAAGAGCTTTGTATTATGTGACCATGGTAGGCACGAGGTCGGAGGCGACATTCCCGATAGCCGAAGGTCTGGACAATTCCCAGTATGGGTCGATTCTGATGGAAGGTATTCTGATGCGCTAGTATTGCGCCGAGACACTTGTTATCTTGTTATCTTGTATCGTGATGTCATTTGTGAGTCATATGGTTGTCTTTATCTCTGACTCATGTGGGGCCGTATGCCTCATGTACTGTATGTTTCATGATAAGCCCCTGTGGCTTGATGGACAATTCTCATTGGCAGATTAGGTCGTGAGTCGTGTTTACTATAGTTCGAGCTCAGTTGGAATATTGTCTTGGAGTACTATAAGTAGTTGGCAGGGTTCGCCAGTAGTCGTTAGCTTAGTTGTCTTGGACATCCACCTGTATTCCTCTCAGGCATAGTCAAGCATTCTTATAGCAGAGTCATTGGTCTTTGTGACTATTCTTCTCTCATCTCTCACTTGTGTCAAGAGTTATCTTCAAGTGACGTCGTATAAGGGGACCATCTGTGGTTATTCGCCCTTTTCAAGTTGTTCCTAGGTTGCAAGCCGTGCGCTTGACTTAGAAGTGGTATAAGGAAAGACTTCGGGTTCAAGTCGAACCAACGTTTAGTGGAAACGTGACACATTGATGAGTGGGAGTGGGTACTGGTTCCATATAGTCCAGTTATTGATTTTCTGATAGTCCTGTACAGTGTGTAGTTTTCTGTCCTTCTTTTTGATAAAAAAAAGGACAATGTGTATGGGGATTTTGAGGGGTGTATATACCCCTTTGCTAGTTGTTTGTTGATGAAGTCATCTAGAGCTTCATCTTCTGTCCTCATCATGAGATATACCTTGCAGTCTATGACATCTGGTGCTCCCAGCTTGAAGTCTATTGTGTGGTCACAGCTCCTTGTTGGTGGGAAGTTCTTTGACTCCTCCTCACTGAACATCTTTTTGAATTTTTGGTACGCCTCTGGGATCTCCTCCTTTTTTGTGTATTGTTGAGCTGTTCTTGCAAGGTCTGTGGCAGCTCCTCTTCCTTGTACTTGTTCTTCTAGTTTGGCCACTATTTGTTCTTTTGTCTCAGTGGTGAATGTTCTTGATACACATTCATCTTCAGCTTCTTCTGTGAGGAGCTGCACTAACACTGCTCTCCTGTCACTGGGGTTAACTGATTGTAACACTATAGGGAGTTGTTTCTCATCTATAGTGGCATGGTGCCAGCTGAACCTTGGTTCATAAGTGGCAAGCCATGGATATCCCAGCAGTACATCTTCTTTTCCTATGTCTGTGATGAGGAAACACATTTCATGCTTTGTTCCTCCTGTTTCCATGTTAAGAGTCAGGTAATGGGTTATCTGCCCTGCTTTATTAGTGGTATTGTTGATGTTGTAGATATTTTTGGGCGTATCTAATGCCCACTGTCCCAATCCCATCTGCTTGACAAAGTTCAGGTGGATGAAATTGTCAGTGGTCCCAGAGTCCACTAATGCATTTATGTTGGCCATGTTGTAACTTGCTTGGATCGAAACTGGTACTCGCATAGATCAATAGTGCATAATGTACACAGAGTTACAACAGATTGCCCTCACCCAGGCCATCAGGTTTAGGTGTTTGCAAAATCCTGCCCCATCAACTGCTGTAGGACCAGGTCCTTTACATTGTCTCCTTTGCTGGCGAAGCCATGTAGCCATGCTGCGGCCTTCTCTTCCTTAGTTTGTTTGGTTTCTGCTCCTCTTGATTGAGTTCCATGTGGGCACATTGGCTGCCTACGGTCACAGCTGAAGTGTCCTGACTTTTCACAGTTGTAACACTTCACTTGACTGGTGTCACATTTGAACTCCTGTCATCGCTGGAGGAATTCATCCTGTGGTGGACATGGTGGTAATGGGTTGTCATTTCGTGCCTAGGTGTTAAGGACATCCTCAGCTCCTGCAAGCCATCTGTGTACTCAATCTGCTGATGTGTCCATTTGGTCATCATGCTGGAGAGGAGCTATTAACTCAGCTAGAGCTCCTCCTTGTGTGCGTCCTGGTTTGAAGGTGTCTAGGTTGCCTTGGACTGTTCTGCATATGGATCCATTTTTTCTGCCTTTTCAAGGCCAATGCCTCCATTCTTCATACTGTCTGGGGTTGTTGTGTTGGTACATGGTTTCATAGAGTGCTCTTGGGAGACCCTTGGTGAAGTACTTGAAGGTTTAATTGGCATTGATGTTGTAGCCAGCGTGGCAAACTAGTTGTTTGAAGAGGGCAATATAATCATCAATTTTTCCATCTTTCATATGAAACCCAGTGTCTAGCTGGGTTTGCACACGCTCCTTGCTGAGTATGTGTCCAAATTGTCTTCTAAAGGTGTGGAGTAAATTTTCCCACAGCCTGTCATCAAATTGGATGGTTCCTTGGGCTACTTCATTTACAAGCCAGTGGCTAGCCAACATGACCCAGGCAATAACCAAGTTTCCTTGGATATAGGTTAGGGACAACATAGCTTTCTGGTATTTGTTCCTCATGGCTGGGTGATTTGTGTTGACTCCTGTGTGTACCTCCCACTGGAGGATGAAGCCTTCTGCTTGGGCTCTGGACCCTGTGAACATTGGTGGTGGATTGCCAATGAATTTGTCATGGCCTCCTCCTTGAGGGGTGTTTGGTGCTGCATGCTGTGGCCATCCACCCCCTGGTGGCCCTCCTCCAGCTGGTGGGAATCCTCCTGCTGGAGATCCTCTTTCTCCCTGCCCTGGGGTCTGCCATTGCCTGGCAGGGGTCCTCCCCTGCCTTGCACTGTGAATGAAAAATAGAATGAACTTCACTCTAAAATTTGGTTGATTTAGGTGTGAAATTAATTAATATTTAGGGTGAATATCAGTAGCATGTGCATGATTATCAGTAATACATAGGATGATGAAATTAGACTACTTATCATTCTAAATTTGTGGGAAATCAGTCTAACGAAAAATGCTAACCTGTCAGCCAATCTTAGGATGAAGATGAGTAGTGATTATTGAATGAAAATCAGTATTAAATCCAGCTGAAAATCAGTCTGGATCATTGGATGGTAATCATCATCACTACCTTGATTCCATTGTATGACTCTCAGCACACCTTTTACTGATTTCCATGCAAAACCATTCTATTTTGGCAGAGCAATACTATGTATTACAGTTTTACAATACTGGTCCTCTGGATCTCCAGGAGCAATCCTTGCGCGACTGGCGACCCAGATGGGGAGGGATGGGGAGGGGGCCACCATTGGTGAATGGTGGGGGGAGCTGGGCCACAGGCGAGATGGTGATGAGATGGCAGGAGTGGGTGAGGCCTCGTGAGGTGCTGGCCTCACTGGTGAATTTATCAAGATGACAGGCGACTTGTCCTCAAGCACTGAGTCTTTGATTGCGATGACATCTAAGTCTGGAGATTTTGGCATGCCAGGGCTAGACCATGGTTTTGAAGGACTGCTCTCCATTTCTTTGCCATCCTCGGAGTCCACCAATAGCCAGGCAAGGCTGTCCTCTTCTTTTCTTGGTTCGCACTCCATATTGTCCATATCATTGAGATGTATGCTTCTATCCGAGCACCATCCATCGGAACCACAAGATTCCGGGGCGGGGGCAGCGTCTGGCTCAGGGGCAGAAACAGACTTGGCTGGGGAAGGAGGAGCATGTTCGGAGGAAAGGACATTTCCTGATAACCGTGGTGTCGTGTGTTGTTCTTCATGAGTAGGTGAGGGAGATCTCGCCGCGAGGCATGAGAGTCTGTGCATAGTGGTGATGAGTGCGGTCTCCCAGGTATGGTGGTTGCAGGTAATGGTGCCATGGGAATGGGCGATGTGGCTGGAGGCTGTGGTGATGGTGTATGGGTGGGAAAAGGCACTGGGGAGGGCAGATAAGGAGTCGGGTTGGGTGTTGGTTGCTCTGGCATTACAGATGCCTGGGCCAAGAGCTGCAAGAAAGGAGGTGGGCCAAGTGACCGCTGTCCTGAATAGGTTTGAATTCGAAATGAGATGGAAGAAGAAAAAAAAAAGAAACTTATCTGGAGGTATCCACGAAGCCAAATGGTGAAGGTGGTGGTGGCAATAGTGACTTGAGTGGCAGCTCCTTGAAAGTGTGACATGTAACCTGCTACAGAGGCAATGAATTAAAAAGAGGGGAGGGGGTGTTGAAAGTGGCAGTGACAGCAATGGGTGCTGCCAGTGGTTGAGTTGAAGTTGAAACATGTTGAAAATGAGCTGAGCAGCGAAGTGTGCTGTGGTTTCCCACACATGATCCCAATTTTTTCGTTCAAGTTGATTCTTGAGTCAGTCTACGATAGGATGACTAGTTTTGGCCATCCCATTGTAGATGTATTTTAGACTGAAATTTAGAACGGTGTTTTCTTTCGTGATTTTCAGTATGCAATAGAATGATTTGACTAGGATGATTATCAGCTCAAAAAAGTAGGATGATTTGGAATCAGCCAGTAAATCATCTACACTAGGCTGAAATCTGAAAATCACGACCACTTTGGATGAACATCATCCAATTCTCTGTTCACAGTGTTGGTTGAGTCTAAACTCATAGAACATATCAGATTCTCCTTGGTTACTTGCATCAGCAAAATGTCACATCAGCTTTTTGGCCCTTCTGCCCCTGCCGGCAGGGGCAAAAGGTCTGGAAGCCGGGAAAGGTCGGCCCCTTCCGAAGGCATGGCCTTGATCTTCCGAAGGGCTGCCAGAAGGGCAAACGTCTTCTGAAGGGCTGCTGGAAGGGCAAACACCTTCCAAAGGGCTATGAAAATGGGCTGGAAGCCCAGCCAGAAGGGGGATATTTTCTCAACTATTGGGCACTTTGTGGGTCCTGACAGGTTCTTAAAAGACATTGTACCTCTTATTACAGTTTTACTACTATGGTAGACAAGCACTATGTACGTGGTAAATGAATGATACCCCCTTCCATCGCCGATCGCCCTCGTCAGTTCGTCATCACTCTTCTTACCTTGCTGTTGTACCTGGCACATGGTCGTGGTCTCGTTGTTGTTAACCATCAATGGTTTTGTTGATAATCTTGTGGAGCGTGGCGGAATAGGAATCTTGTGAGGAACAGGGGAAGATGGAGGCCTTAGCATGGCGTGTGTAGCTGCAGTGTCATCATAGACTTACCTGGTTGTGGTGTTTCCACAGCGCAACAGTTACGCTCGAGTTTTTGACATTTGCGATTCGTCTCTGTAATCATCGTGGTTTGCAATTCATCCCAGGCAAGCTGCATTGAATGATGGTTGAGATCGCGTAAAAAACTGCCCTAATGAGGAACATGAGTTGTCAGTGGCAACACTGCCAGTGATGAAGAAACAAAAACCTTATTGAGATGTTGAGTAAGGCCATGGTAGCTGACGTAGTTGTCGTTTGTCAACAGCGCTGGCAATGGCAAGCCAGTGGGGTGGTTGGCATGATGCAGTCAGTGGTGTAGGCGACGGGATTGGTGGTGCAGGACAGCGGGAGTGGCCTGTGAATGCAAGAAGGGAGGGGATAGTGACAATGTCATGGTCGCGATTGTGGTTGTCCTACACCGGTTCAAGAGATGAAAAGAAAAAAAAATAGGAAGAGAAAAAAAAAAGCTTATCTATTTGCAATGACGGACAGAACGTGTGGCTGTTGCGGTTGTGGTGCATGCTGGCTGTGTAGCGGTGACAGGCACAATGCCAGAGGGGGGGGGATGAAAGAGAGGGAACATGAGAAAGGGGCAACTGGTTGAAAAGTGAAATAATATTCACACACTTTAACCAGTCAACAAAATAATGTGACTTTTTTTGGCCGATGCCACATGCCCCTGAATGCAGCGGGTTGTGAGTAGGGGATGGATGGGGTGGCTGCATTACAGCCATTGTTGTCCTGCCACAGTTCGAGGTGAGATGGAAAAAGGAAGAAAAAGGTGAAAAAAACTTATCCAATGAGTACAGCGGTGGCGAGCTGAGAGTGCAGATACAGAAGGGGGTGGGAATGGTTGGGCACAACACATAACGTTCATGTGGCAAACAGGGTCAGTGTTCAGCAAACTAAGTTCGTACCACAAGAGGTGGTGTGGCCAGCATGTGTGTGTGTAGGAGTAAGGGAGGTAGCCGTCGTTGTCCTCCAAAAGTTTGAGATGACAGCAGCGGGAAGGGATGAAGGAGAGAAGTGAGAGCAAGACAATGATAAGTCACGAATAAGTGGTTCCCACACTCAAACCAATCAACAAACATGACTTGTAAATTTTTTTACTCGAACACTGGAAATGGGTAAGTGTTAGTCATATAAAATGAATGCAAGCACATATGGTGTAGCGGCTCTTATCTTTGTCATAGAATTTTTTCAACAATGGTGTGGCTGAGGAGGCTAAGGGTTCAATTCCCGTTTGTGAGCTTTTTCTTTTACCCTTGGCTCTCAGCTAAACTGTCCCTTAGTAACCGACAACCTTGACCGCCCTAACCCAGCTGTGTACGACTCCGACCATAACCCAACAACGGCAGCGACGGTGCAAAGACTGCAATATTGATGAAGACAAAGATGAGGAGGGGATGACAACAATGGCCATGGCTGCGACCACGATCAAAACAAAGTCATGAAGATGTGCAGCGATGGCCACAGCCATGACAACAATGGCCGCAATGACAGCGGCCACGCAACAACGACAGTGGCCACGCAACAATGACAGCGGCCACGCAACAACGACAGCGGCCACGCAACAACAATGGTGGCTACAAGTCGGCCATGACACGACAACAATGACCGTGGCATCGACGCCAATGGGGGGCGGGTAGCAGCGATCATGCGGTGGGATATTTATTGCTACTGTAGTACAATCATCACGCATTACCTGTAGACAAATTACATGTAGTTTTCACTATTTCACTAAATTTGAGTGGGAACACTGGGAAGTTACGAAAGGATGAAAAGCTTCAGCAGTTGACTGGAAGCGGTGAGGAAGCAATGCCAGAAGTGCCTGGGAAGAGGAAGGGCTGGAAGCTGGAAGGAAAAGCACATGACATTTTGCTGATGTGGTTTGTCTGGTCCCATGGCACAGTGGGCTGCCTGTAGGTCTTCCAGTGCTATTTCTTGTATGTGTCCTGTATGCTCATTGATAACAAGCTGTGGTGGTTCTACTTTGGTCTGGGTTGCCATAAATGGTAATTCAGGGATGTGCAACTCAGCTGTTCACACAGTGAGTGTGTCTACTTCTGGGGAATGTATTACTATGCTTTCTGGCTCTGCTGATGCTTCTGAGGTTGTTTGTGGCCTTCCACTGGTGTCACTCATGGCTGCAGGAGTCTGCACTTGTGGTTGGAACTCAGATTGTGGTGGTTCTGATGTGAGTTCTCAATCTTCTGCTCCATCAATTGGCCCTTGCTGGTCAATTGGTAGTGCATCTTGTAAAGGGATGTTGCAGTGTAAATTGTCTCCTGTGGGTCTTGCTGCTTCAAAGAATCCTCAGCTACTCCACCTGAGTTCAACCCAGCAACAGCATTCTGGGTTGAAGACAATTGGGTGATACCTTTGAGCAGTAGCTGCTTCTGCATAATATCCAGTGTTATGTTCATCCAACCTTCTGATGTTGGGGACTGTCCTCCACCTGATTTGCCCAACTATGTATCAAGTGGGAGCATTGCATTCTCTAGATTCGATTTGATATGGTTGGAACTCCCAACCATCTTTTGTAGTGACCATTGCTGCAGCATTTGATGAAGGAAGAGCTTGGGCTTAATGTAACATGCCAGCTGCACATGGGCCTGACTTAGGCAATGTGGGGGTGAATGCAATGGCAAAGAACTTAGTGACTCCTAGACTCAAGTGTGAAGGCTGAGTAATATGTCAACACTCAAAGGTGGATGTCTCATGATCCTGTCTGGATAAGGCTCAATGCACGATGGCAGAAGATTGCAGTTGATTACATCAAGGGTTGCAAGCCCTAGGATGAGACAGAAGTGAACCCTGGATACAACAAGTCAAGAAGATAACAAGAAGACCAAGCTGCAGAATACAAACTATTCTGCAGCTTCTTAAGTACTACTCCAAGACTGATTCATAATCATACATGCTGAGACATCATGACTAAAGCCTAACACAACTGTCCTGGGAATCTGTAAGTGATGACTTGTTATTAGTAATTGATGAGTCATATGACTAATGACCAACTCATCATCATCAGTCATCCATAGTAATCGTATCTTAGTAATACCCATTGCAAGATCTCAACTAGTCTGAGATCAAACCATAACAAGCACCCTACCTGCAATGATTGATATGAATACATCTCAATGCCCTTGACTGACATACAGCATGATAGCATGTACTTATTTGACATAAAATGGTGTCAGGTGGGGCTCTCTTTTTGCAATCATAGATATAGATACATCTAAATCCATTGGAGTGACATACAGAATGAGACATAGTATAGTTATGCACAAAGACATAGTTTTGAGTGGAGTGCCCTGCTTGCAATGATGCATATGGATACATCTCACTCACCTTGACTGAGATACAGAACAATAGGATGAACATATTTGACATAACATGTTGATGGATGGAGCGCCAAGTGAAGTGGGAGTGCCCTACTTGCAATGATTGATATGGATACATCTCAATGCCCTTGACTGACATACAGAATAATAGCATGTACTTATTTGACATAATATGGTGTCGAGTGGGGCACCCTTTTTGCAATCATACATATAGATACACCAGAATCCATTAAATGGACATACAGAATGAGACATAGTAAGCTTACACACCAAGACATAGTTTCAAGGGGAGCAGCCTGCTTGTAATGATGGATATGAATACATCTCAAGGCACTTGACTGAGATAAAGAATGATAGCATGGACTTATTTCACATAAAATGGTGGCAGATGGGGCGCCCTTTTTCCAATCATACATATTGATATATCTCAATGTACTTGACTGACATACAGGATGATAGAATGTGCTTACCTGCCAAGACATGGTGTCGGATGCAGCATCCTTTTTGCACTCATGGACATGGATACCTCTGAATCAATTGGACTGACATACAGGATGAGCCATAGTAAGCTTTTGTGACCAAACATAGTTTTGAGAAGTATCCATATCCATCATTGTGTGAAGGCCACTGCACTCGAAGCTATGACTTGGTGTGTAAGCTTACTATATCTCATTCTGTATGTCAGTCCAATCAATTTAGATGTATTTATATCTATGATTGCACAAAGGGCACCCCACCCACCACCATGTTATGTCAAATATGTTCATCCTATCATTCTGTATCTCAGTCAAGGTCATTGAGATGTATCCATATCCATTATTGCAAACAGGGTGCTCCACTCAAAACTATGTCTTCATGCATAAGCTTACTATGTCTCATTCTGTATGTCTGTTCAATGGATTCATGTGTATCTATCTCTATGATTCCAAAATGGGCACCCCACCTCACACCATGTTATACATGGGTGTTGGGTGGCCTGCCTGTACATACTGCATATCACCTGCACTCTTATTTTGTTGTTTTCAATCAAGTAATGATGGTGGACCACCCACTTTTTCAGCCAACATTGGCTGGAGTATCAAACTTGAAGAATCTCATGTGTTGGCCAACATCAGCTGGAGTATCAATCATTTAAGACTCTAGGTGTTGGTTGGAGTATCAATTATTTAAGCCATGGCTATCCCATGGCTGCCATCTGTACCATCTTCATATCCCTCAGGTTGTTGCATGTAGACTTCTTCCTTTCATGTTCCATTAAGGTAAGCCCCCTTTACATCCATTTGACATATATAGAGGTCCTTTGAGACAGCTAATGCTAATATCATGTGCAGGGTCTCAAACCTTATTATGGGTGTAAAAGTTTCAGTGTAATCTCACCCTGGTCTCTGTGAACATCCCTTCACTATCAACTCCCTGTATATCTCAGGAGGTCACCATCTAAATTTTATTGTGAATACCCATTTATTTGTTATTGGAATGGCCTGAGCTGGTTAGCTCTTCCTTTATCACATGCTCCCATTCCAGCCATTCTGAGGACCTTTGCACCTCTCTGAGGTTCTTAGATTTGTCTCCCTCAGATAGCGCTTCAGTGTTTGCTGCTGATATGCAGATCTGCACAACTATATTATTATCATTCAACTCAGACTCTCCCTCTACATCAGAGAAGGGATCACTTAATTGACAGTAATCAATGCACTTTCCCCTTGTCTTTCTTGGGGCATCTAAGTCTACTAACTCATCCTCATCTGGCAGTTTTCTCTTCAAGCTATTGCATGGTTCACTCCAGGCCTTTCTATGATTTGGTTGTGGTGTGCTCCCCCTGGACTCCCCCTCATGCATCATATCAGGTGCAACCATGACTTCCTCTGGAGGGGTGCCCTTTTGAGGACATAGAAAATGGTAGTTCCTCAAGGTGAGTATTTTTTTGGTTTCTGCAATATAATATTTTACAGATTTTGGGCTGTCTTTGAATCCAACATAGATTCAGGGTCATGACTTAGACAACATTTTGCATGGCTCCTTTTGTCCTTGTAAAAGGATCCATACTGGTATACCAAATTCTCAAAGGTGAGAAACTTCTGATTTCTTATTAAATCACACCTCATAAGGCATTGTATCCTTTAGAGTTTTTGTATATGCCCTATTTCTTATATATACCATGTGGGCCACAGCATGATCCCATAAGAACTCTGGTATGTTCTGTCCTCACATCATTTCACAAGATATATCAGCTAACATCCAGTTCATTCTCTCTGCTACTCCATTTTGTGTGGACAAAGACAGCACTGTTAATTTCATATCTATTCCCTCACCACAACACCATGATTGGAGGAATTCATTTATGAACTCTCTTCCATGATCTATTCTGATCACTTTCAGACTTTGTTCATATGTTTTTAGGTGAGTTAAATAATCTTTTACTTTAACAGCTACTTTGTCTTTTTCTTTAGGAAATTTACTGTGACATAGCATGCAGTGTTGTCTACAAAGAGAACAAAGTATTGATATCCTCCTATGGATGTCACTTCATATTTGCCCCACACATCAATATGCATTAATTTTCCCTGAAGTTGTACTCCATTTTGCCATTGGTTTATGAGGCTGTTTCATCAGTTTTGCTTTAGTACATGCAATGCAGTCTGGTTTCACACTGCATGTATCAACTTTAAGCCCATGGACAAAACCTTTATCTAATAAGGTCTGTAGTCCACCATATCCTATATGCCCATAGCACTTATGCCATGTTTCCCAACTCTGTACATCTGTCATCTTTGTCTTCTCTATACAAAATATTTCATTTGGTATGTTTGCATCCACTCTTTCTTGGAGTTTAACACCCATTTTGTATAGGTTATTTTTTATTTTCCTTCCTATGGCAATAGGACATCCAGTATTAGCCAAAAGCTTTAACTGTCCATCTTTGCCAATATATTGCCAGCCATTTGTTTCCCAATGACCCAACAACAACAAATAATTTCAATTTGTTAGAATATATAGAACTCTCTCTAGCCATACAAGGTATTTACAGCCTTTGCACATCGAAGTTAACTCAACTGCACTGCATCCTAGTACAGCAGTATTAACATTTCCTACATCTGCCACAGTTGTACTGTGTGTTGGGTTGAAGTTTATCAGTGCATCCTTTTGATTCATAATATGGGATGTTGATCCACTATCTGCTGACCAATCACTTTGTGAAAGAGAAAAATCAGTCTCATTCATATCACTAGGAACATACTTGTCAATTTTGGAACTTTTCTCAACCTCTTCAACATTGATCAACATTTCTTTAGTGCTATATGAGACAAGTTCACAGTTCAATCTGATGATCTTTATGTTGTTCTCCACTTATTTTTCCATAGCAGCTTCATACTGCTCAATTGTTGTGTGAACATCTTTCTTCTGTCTTCTGGCTTGTTGTCCCTTTTTGAGGTCACCTATTTCAGGTTTCCTCTTTTGTCCCTTGCACCAACAGTGTGTTGTGAGGTGACAGAATCAGCCACACTCATCACACCTTTGCTTGTCAAGATATCAGCAATTAGTGGTATTATGATTGTGTTATCTGCATTGGTGACAGAACATTCACTGTTTTCAATTCTGGCTCAAACCAAGTAAGTTCTTTACTTTGCCAGAGGACATACTAATTCTTTTGATTAGATTCTGTTGTGTTTTCACTGCTTGGTTCATACTCTCAATCCAGGCATGTCCCAAGTGGCAGGAATACTCTTCTTTGAGAATCCCAATAAATTCTTGTGAGGACATCAGCTTCCTCATGTCCCTTTCTATCTCTCCCTTCATTCCTCCAATGAAGGGTTCTGTAAAAGTATCCCAGCTTGATGGAAGTGAGGATGAGATGATTATTTTGAAGTATAAATCTGGGAGTTTAAAGTTATCATCACTCATAAGATTGATCCTCTCCCAGTAGTTCTTTAGTATGGTTAAGTGTTCACTTATCCTCATCTGCTGTAGCATGTAATAGGTTGCAAATATAAGCAATTGCCATGTGATGACTCTTGGCTTCATGGATGGCTTCCAAATTAAGCCACATATGGTGAGCAGTGGTACATGTACCAATATGCACCATCTTGGTCATTGTCACATTGTTTATTGTAATAAATTGGCACAGCTATCATCAAAATCCCATCTCTTTGCTCCAAGAGGTTCTTCAGGACATTTGATTGTACCTTCTGCATGACCTTCAAGACCACATAAACAGAGGGCAAGCTTCATCTGCTCCTTCCAAATGGTTCAATTATTTTCAACTTTTCATCTAACAGTTCACTCAGTTTGATGGTATTAGAACTTTCCATGGCTGGAATATCTGGGGCAACATTTGTGTCCCTTCCAGTCTCATTGGAAGTCCCTGCTTGCTCATTGCTGTCTGGCATTGAAATAGGGGCTTGTAAAACTTGGGGGATTTGGGCAATTGAATACTGATTTTTGGTTACTCTGGCCTGCAATTTAGTTAGGCCAGGGCCCATAACCTGTTGTTATGGGAAGTGGCAGAGATATATTGTAAGGACCAGGTCCTCACCAGGCTCAAATTACATAGTTTACTTTAAGTACTAAGCTCTAGTTACAGTACATAGTCTTTGCATTGTGCATTGAATACAAACATGCTTTCTCTCCCCCTTTAACAATTTCCATCGGTGTCCGTGTCTGGCCCTTTCCCATTCAATTCTTACTGTCTACTTTCTCCCTTATGAACTTGTTATCTACAACTGGAGCCCACAAGCAAGGGGAAGTCAGTAGACAACCCCTGCCTTTGGTGCAACAGGTGATACCCACCGTGTTGACAGCCATGATTTTTTTCCTACATCAACTCTCCTGTTGGTTGTCTGGGAAACACACCATGCAAAGTCCTGAAAAACCCTTCATATCCACCCACCACATATTGCAATCCTGGCACTGTCAGGTCCCACCCACCCACCCACCCACATCTGCTTTCTGCACCAGCTCCCTCAATGCAGTTACAAAACATGTATTTTGGCAGTTCATATGCACTCACTGGCCCCATGGCCATGCCATTCCCTCACTACAAAGCAGACACACCACAGAACTGGGCCATGTTACAGAACCTGCAAAATTTTGTACACTGCTCTTCCTGAAGATTTATGCATGGTGAGGATGATGTGCTATGGTACTACAAAAACTTCCTGGCCCTCAGCAAACCAATGTCCATCACAGGCTACCTGACAAGTGAAGAATGGGACACAGCATTCTGGGCTGGATTCCACCCCAACAGTTGCAGTACACTGCAACCACACTCACTCAAATCCCCCCTCCACTTCAAAGATGTTTTCATGAGTGCATGCACAGCCTTTATGTACAAGCTCCCCCGGCTTCATCAGTTGAAGTTACCCAAGCCAGATTTCGAGTGCAAACTCCATGCAAATGAACTGGGGCCACTCACTTCTAACTCAATCTGCCACCCCATTCCTGCTCCCATTTCCTCATCAGCTCAACATTTCAATGACCTGGGTGAGGGGGACCTGCGTTTGCATCAAGTTGACCTTGGCCCCCTCATCAGAACATCACTGCCCATCTCACCACCTTCACCTTCATGTCCCATACATCTGCTCACATGTCCACCTTCACTGCCCAACTTGTTGCATTTTCAGTCACCTTCGCTTCCACAATCTGAATCTCTGTCCTGTCTGCCACTGCCACCCAGCTGCTTGCCCATTATGTTGCTGCCTCCATCTCTAGTTGATGCCACATCATCACCCTCACCCTTGCCTTCATGCTCTGTACCTCCACCTATCCATTTGCAGCTGCTGCCTGACTTCACACTTAGTATTCCATCAACCGAACCTCCACCACCTCTTGATCCCACATCATTGTCCTCACCTCCATGTCTCGTACCTCCATCCACTTCTCCATCGTCACCACATGACTCCTTGCCCATGCTCTTGCTCTCGCACTTGCCTACATCATCTGTTGGTGCCATATCACTGCCCCACTCATCGTCTTTGCCTTCTGACTGGCCACCCACACCTTCGCCCTCACCCCCAGTGCTTGTTCATACTGCCTTACTCTGATTTCCCACTGCATTGCTTGTTCCCACACCCCGGCCTCTCAGTCACTCACTTTGGGCACCCTATGACTTCCCTCCACCCCTCACATTTCGACTTACACCTGTTACAACCTGCTGCCTGACTTGCAAGAAAAACCTGCCTTATGTGGTAGGACACATAAAGCTGGAGACCCTTAAGATTCTTCTCCAGCAAAAATGGGGCCATGGGGCCACTTCTTTTCCCTACTTGGTGATAGACTTACTTATTGTGGTTACTTTCTCATCTATATATGGTCCAGCCCTGTTCTATTTATATCTGGCCCCGTTCTATTCTTAGCTCCTACTTCTTGACCACATGACTCACTTCTTTTCTATTGTTCTCCCACTTTTGGATGTTTCCTCTCACACTTCCCTTCCATGTGATTACTGTGGACTGCCATGTGACTACTGTGGACTGCTGTGCATTGCTGTGGATGGCGTCATTTATTTGTTCTGTACAAACATACCTTTATCTATATAAGCTCAACTCTTAGGTACCTTGTATCCTTAGACTCAACTTCTTCACCACAACAGTGCTTGTATTCCTTTCACTGGGGTTACTTCAGATCTGTGTGCCTTCAAGTCTTGGACTTCCCTCTCATATCAAGTGTACTCCACTTGATACTTGTTATCCACTTAACACTTGCCAATTATAGGCTATTTCTCCCTTGCTCAGAAACCTCAGAACTAGACTTACACACATCATGTAGTACACCCCCACTGTGGCATTACAACACTGCTGTCTTAACCACCTGATGTCACACCATTCAACTCTGCTGATCTGCAGTTGCAACTGTGATCACCTTTCACCTTTCACCCCAGTCTTGTCCTTCCATGCCCCCACCACCTTGGCCACCAGATCCTGTGCCAGCCACCTCGGCCAAGCCACAAGCCACCTCATCACCTTCATCTCCCTCCTTCTCGAGCCCACACACATCACCATTTCAGTTTCTTGATAGAATGTTCATGTCACCTCATTACCTTCCTCTATTCCTTGTCCCTCCACTCTTGCCACTGCCTCAACCACCTGACATCACTCCAAGCAGCTTAACCGAACCACAACCATCCAACCCACTTCCGAAGGCTGCCAACACTGTCGCTGCAAATCATGAGGATTTGAGATCAAGACCACAGCAGCAGATCAAGTTTCGAGACCACCAGCACCACCAGCATTGGCACAGCCACCAACACTGATACCCCCTCACATCACTTCGCTCTTGCAATCTCTCACACAGCTACTTTTGGTTCCTTGAGGAGTCCCACACAAATACAGTCCATCCAAAACAAGACAGTTGACCAAGGACAGTCAGATTTTTGACCCCCAAGCAGGTGTAAGGACCAGGTCCTCACCAGGCTCAAATTACATAGATTACTTTAATTACTAAGCTCTAGTTACAGTACATAGTCTTCACATCACGTGTTGAATACAAACATGCTTTCTCTCCCCCTTTAACGATTTCCATCTGCATCTGTGTCTGGCCCTTTCCCATTCATTCTTACTGTCTACTTTCTCCCTTATGAACTCATTATCTACAATATTGTAGATACATTCTCTGGCATAGACAGTAGATTGTGACAGGGACACACCCCTTAATACAGTGGCTGAAGATCCAACTATGGACATATGTGTGCTTGTGTTTACTTAGATCTAATCTTATATTGCCTGTGACTTATCTTTTCACTTGCATGTCCTCCAACAAATAGTGTCTGTACCTATGCTCAGTCTGGATTGGCCCTTGCTTGCTCTCTCATCTGCTCTGCTGCTCTGCTCTCATCCATCTTGTCTTGCACACAAAATGCTGTACCACTTCAATGCCTCAACAACTTAGCACTTTCTTAGGCTACTATTTATTAACTTTCAATTCCTATCAGGGGATTTGGTTGATGCAGGTCCAGGAATCACCAGTAATCAAGTCAATATTGAACAATGCCAAGTGTAGAAATATGTAGGTTAATGTGCAGTAATTGAATGCAATCAAAAGACATCAATTTCTGCAAATTCAGATTGATATATGTATATTACTGAGTGACATAAAAGAAAACAATACATCTCAATTTCTTGTGATTATCCACCATCTCATAGAAAGCAATTGAGGAAAACCAAAATCTAATCAAAAATGCTTTAATAATTTTGGTGGCAATGTTGTAACGCCCACAAACACATTGAGTCCAAAACATCACGTGCTCACGACTTTCGGAACCCTCAGACTTCGACCCACCGCCTTCACCGCCTCGTGTCTTCCTTATCTTTCCCCTCATCTTGCCCACCAAAGTCGCTCATTAGCCCTTTTCTCCTTCTGTCCCTTCCACCGCCGACCAATGGCCTTCATTAATCCCAAGACGGCCATCAAGAGCCTCATGGCACTCCTCGCCACCCTTATCCAAACCAACGCCATTATTTTCGCTTTCTTCCAACACCATTCGCCCTCAGCCGAGGACCCTCATGCTCGTGAAGCCCTCCTCAATAAACCCTTTTCCATCGCGCTCTCGGTCTCATGCTCAGGCGTGCCATATCTTCAACTTATTTTACCTTTACTTTCTAACACTATCGTCTTGCCATCAGTACGCATGGCTGCGATCGCCGGCATTATCACTCGGCCATGTTGCCTTACTCCCCGAATACCTACACCTTGTGCTATCAGCCTTGTGTTTTCACCAGTCTGGTCCCCATTTCCGTGAACTTTTCGATTGCCTTTTGCCCACTTTTACCCTTCCCTCACGAAGCTCGCTTTCAACATTGTTTATTCTTAGGTACGGTTCGAAATGTATTTAAGGACTAACTACTCGGGCAAATGAAGTTGTCAATCTTTCTCCCTTCTCACCGGCGTGAAGTTCTAAGCCTTAGAAAAGCCAAACAGCGGCGATGAGCTAGGTCTACGATAAAGACAGCTCTAGTCGGTTTGGTTTCGAACGCTTCTCTCTCTTCTTCCTCAAGATCGAATCTCGTCTCACCAGCTACTCGACTACTGACTTCTGAACTCTTTAGGATACTTTAGCGTCGGCTCAGCCCTCCTCAAGCGACGCTTTTCCTCAGAACTGCAGCTACGAACCCGTCGTCTTTCTTCCACCTTTGCGCGGTTCTCCTTCGGACTTCTGGGCTACTATTGGCTTCTCTATTTCTCGGTTCCCCCACTGCTCTTGGCCTTACAATACTCACGCACGCGCTTTCGAGCTCATACACCTGGCTGCCCCAGTGAGGCTGGGAGTTTAAAGTGGACTGATCCCCCTGTTCTTACATCGCAACACCCGAAACTCCTGCTCAACGGTCGCCTCTGGTGACCAACTGTATGCCCAACTTGTCCAACTTACCAGCACGCAATTCGTCCGGAAGATTCCTCAAGAAAGAGAAACCACCTCATCAGCCCAATCGCGAGCCGACTCCACCACCCGACCCTATCCCCATTCCCGAAACTTCTCCGCAAAAGTCTGAAAGGACACCCAGCTGCTCTACACCTCTCGAAACCCCATCTCCAAGCCTTCCAGCCACTTCTCGTTCATCCCTCGTATTTCCCAAACCAGTCCGACACCTGATCCCAGGCTCCTTCTCCCCTTTTCTAGACCATTCCACCGACACATCCTTATCTGCTCTCAGACCCGAATCCCCTCCAAACGAATCTTCTCCCAGCACTTCCGTCCCGATCTCAGCCTTTGTAACTTGCCATACAAAATTGTTCGAACCTTCTACAGTTCCCATTCCCGACTCTCGTTCTCCTTCACCGCCTGGCCCGGAAAGTCTGGAACCGCAAACGCTTCTTGTCCCCCTCAGCATTCCTTCCAGTCCGGATTCGGACTCTTCTCAAAACTCTTCTCTGATCATCTCAACTGGTCCTCAAAACTTTCTAGGCAGATTCAGTGCTTCTCGCTTCCTCATGTCTAGGCCAAATCCCTCCCTTGCTTCTCCAGTCTTCCCTCCACCTTCGGCTCCTTCCACTTCGTCTCAACAAAACCTGCTCGCTCCCGCCGCACCTCCTCAGTCTGGCCCTCCAGCCGCGCCTACCCTCCCTTCAGTCACATCACTCGCGTCGGTCCCTCTTACCCCAAACGTACCAATAAATCTCGCACCCCAACCGCCAATCGCCCCCGCGCTTCCTCCTATCGTTTCCGCACCTCCAATCGTTCCATTACCACCGCCAGCACCTCTCGCGCCTCCCCTCCCTCCCGTCTTACCAGTTCCCCCCGTCCTACCACCTATAATGGCTGCGAATCTCGCGACCGGCCCTTCGGCAATGCCCTACCTGAAAGACCACAAAGCCCCACATTTCTCTGGCGAAGTGGGAGACCGACTCGACGATTTCCTGCAAGAATACGAAGAGCTGGCTAACCTTCATGCTCTGACCGCCCAGCAAAAACTCGAGACTGTCTTGCGTTACGTCCCAACCAAACTGCAAGACTTATGGCAGTTTCTTGATGGCTATGCCAACCATGACTGGACCGTCTTTAGGCGTTCTCTGGAGCACGTCTACCGAACTACCTCAACCGAAGCCAAGTATTCAAAGGCGAGGCTCTTTCAATTTGTAGTCCACCGCAGCCGGTATCAGATGCTCAGTGAAGAAGACGTGCACCGCTATTATAGAGAGTTCCTGGTCTACTGCCAACCGCTAATAACCACCAACGCCATCACCACGGAAGACAAGGACTCTGCCTTCTGGAATGGGTTCCACATCGACGACAGAAAGGAACTGTCCGCTCGGCTCTTCGCAAAGCTACCAAACCAGCGCTCCAACAAGCCCTTCGATATGGAAGAGGTCTATGAAACTGCCACGTTCGTCTTTGGAGCGGCCCCTTACATCCCCCTAGAGCTGCGCGAGCTCGTGAACAACCCCGCATCATACAAACCCAGCGCGGAACCATACCACGGACCGCAGTACAATCAACCCGACTACAGCCCTAGGGTATCCGACCAGCCGTCCTACTATCCTAGAGATTCATACTACGATAGAGACAGGGGGCGACCTCCTAACTACTCCTACCAACAGTACCTTCCCGAAACTCCGCACACTCCAGATCGCTCCTATCACCCAAGACCTCCTTCGCCCCCTCCTGCTCATACCTCCTCACCTCCTCGCCCATCCGTCGAAACGAGGACGGTTCATTTTAAGGAAACTGCTCGAGAGGAAGAAGACCGAGAATTGGACGAGCTGATAAACAAGCTCCATGGTCTTTCTGTTCGTGAGCGATCGTACGCCCTTCTCTATGCTCGCTGCGTCCACTGATTCCCCGAGGTGGCTAAGGGCTTGCGCAAACCAGAAAACCATCCATCCTTCACCGAACCGAATGTGGCTCCTGCTTACCAGAACCCCGTGGCTACTTATCAGAACGCCACACCTGCCTATCAGAACCCCATGCCTACTTATCAGAACTTCACCCCCACGTATCAAAACCCCCCTGCGACATACCCAAACACTACCCCCGTACCGCCTCCTCCGACTTCAGCTTCTCGCGCACCCTGGGCTGACCGCATCACACCTGCACCCCCTCCGGCCACCTCGGAACCTATCTTTCTTACCAGCCGTTGCGTGTTCTGTTCCCAGACCAACCACCGCATAAAGGAATGTCCCACAGCGTGGGAATACATTATGACTGGCAAGGCTGTCGTGATCGAAAACTGTATCCACTTACCAAATGGCCAGGCGATTCCCCCAACACTGCGGGCAGGAACTTGCAAGCTAAACTCGATGCCTGGATCGCAGGGACCGTTGCCACGGCTCCTACCCATCCCTCTGAACCCGTGTACCCTCGCGACCCCCCTCCCCACGCTACCCATTGTTTCGAGATCGTAGAAGACGACTTCTGTCCCCTCCGGTAGTGCAGCGCACATCGAGGAGGTCCAGGATGGAGAGGAGGAGTGGGACAAGGGACAGCGACGATGAAGACTCGATTTATTCGAGGTCTACGCCACATGAGAAGGAAGCGAGACACGAAAGCTCTCAACTCCCGAGCTGGCCAAGCTAAAGTTCCAGGAACTCGAAGAACCCACGGAGTTTCCCCCAGCACGCCACACCCGCCAACACCTCCTCCCCTGATTCCCCTCTCAGATAAGACAATCTGCACCCGATCGACTTCCCAACACGGTCTTCCCCACCCGTCATGCCAGCAAACACACTCTTAGTACCTCGCCTCCATGCGTCGCCCCGCAGTATCGCTACCAATCTCTTGCAGAAGACCAGCACCTCACCGCAGAGTTACTCAAATGGCTTCTGGACGGCAAACTTTCCCTT
Source organism: Lactarius quietus (assembly GCA_015025155.1). Classification (NCBI taxonomy): domain Eukaryota; kingdom Fungi; phylum Basidiomycota; class Agaricomycetes; order Russulales; family Russulaceae; genus Lactarius; species Lactarius quietus. The sequence continues at coordinate 76,276 of WITN01000279.1, read as the reverse complement.
GTTACCCCTGCCCACATCCTAGCCGCCTCCTCTGGTATTCGCAAGAGCTCGCTGATCGTCTTAGGCTACGAAGAGTTGATACCGCTATCTTCGAAGAGCCCTCCTCGCTTCCAGTTTCCACTATTCCCCATTCCGTCCTCGAACTGTCCACCATTGTACGCCGAGTATTCGCTGCCCTTGCGCGAAGTCGATATCCTAGTTAACGACACGGTCCAGAGGCAGGTATCCTTGACCAAGGATCCCAGATCATCGTCATCCGCCAGGACTTAGCTCAAGAGGCCAGCGTTCATATCAACTACCAGCATCAGTTGGAGATGGAAGGTGCCAACGGGCTAGTGAGCAAAACCAAAGGGTGCGCAGAAAACTTAACCATGCAGATTGGTGATGTCGTCTTCGAAGTCCATGCCCACGTCGTCGAGAAGGCCCCATTCCGACTCTTACTGGGACGACCCTTCCACCACCTCCTCCTCTGCAAGCTGGAAGACCTCCGGACGGACGCGTTGATGTCTCAGTCCATGATCCTGCCAACCCCACCCACTTCGTCACTGTCCCTCCCCGCTTGTAAGGCCCACGTAGGCTCATCTGAACGTTTATGCTCGACGTTGCCCCCCAATCTTCAAAGGCCTTAGAACTCGTCATTCCCTGGTCTACCGGTTCTAGATCACTCCCGCCGGAGCGCGTCTTAGCCTACAAACGGGTTGACAGGAAAGTTCGCCCCGTTCCATCGTCCCTCCCCGAGGACTATCGGATCATTCGCCGATTCCCACCGACCCTCTTCTCTCACTCCCTCGCTCCCCACCATCCCCCGAATTCACGCCCGGAACCATTAACTCAAGAACGCTTGACGCTTTAGAGCTCAATCGCTATGATTTCCTCTGGCCGAAGAAATCAAGCTGCTCACCCATATCCTCCGCATAACAAACTCGGCTTAGCCTGGACGGAAGCAGAGAAGGGACACTTTCTGATGACTACGTCTGCCAGTCAAGATCCCGGTTATCGAGCATATCCCCTGGCTGCAGAAGAACATCCCATTCCTACCGGAATCCTGGAGCAAGTCATCCAGATTTTCGTGACAAGCTTGCTGCGGCGTTTATGACACTCTGACGCCTCTTATCGATCTCACTGGTTCTGGTGGCGAAGAAGAATGGTTCCTGCGACTCGTCATACCTACAACCCCTTAATGCCGTCACGTCCGCAACTCAGGAGTCCCCCCCTGCGACCAGCTCATCGAGGCCATGGCCGGTCACGCTTGTTACAGCATGCTAGACTTATTTGTCGGCTATGACCACCGCACCCTCGATGTTTCCTCTCGGACCTCACCACCATTCAATCCCCCATCGGTGCCCTTCGTTTGACCTGCTTGCCCAAGGCTGGACTAACGCTGTAGCCATCTTTCATGAAGATGTCACCTTCATCTTGGAGGCTGGAGATTCCTCATGTCGCTTGGCCATTCGTCGACGACTGCAGCATCAAGGGCCCGGCATCCCATTTCGAAACCGACGATGGAGGCTATGAGACTATTCCCGACAACGATGGCATCCGCAAATTCATCTGGCAACATCTCAACAACGTCCATTGCATTCTCCATCGCTTCCTCTGTGCTGGTGCCACCATCTCCGCCAAGAAACTCTTCGTCGGTCCCCGAAGTCGTGATCCTTGGTCACAAGTGTAACTATGAAGGACGAGTTCCTGATGATTCCAAGATCTCTCGGCATTCCGGGACTGGCCTGCTTGCAAAGATACCTTAGATGTCCGAGGTTCTAGGCCTTACTGGTTACATGCGCATCTGGATTCGTAACTATTCCGCCATTGCTCGACCGCTTGTCGCTCTCACTGCAAAGGCGAAGCCTTCTGTTGGAAGACAACACGCCAACGTGATGCAATGCCTCAAGACGCCATCATCAACTCCCCCGCCTCATCTCCATTGTCTACACCACCGACCGCTCTGTTTCCTATCCGTTGACTCTTCCTTTCGCGGCGTAGGATGGATCCTCTCCCAGGAATGTGCCGATGGCAAGCAACGCCCATCGCGTTTCGGTTCCATCTCGTGGAACGAGCGCGAAAGCAATTACTCGCAGCCGAAGATAGAGCTTTACGGTCTGTTCCACGCTCTCCGTGCTCTTTGCTTACACCTCATAGGCGTTCGTAATCTCGTTGTCGAGATGGACGCCGTATTCATTCGTGGTATGCTCAACAACCCGGATGTCCAGCGAATGCGGTCACCAACCGCTGGATCGCTGCGATACTCCTTTTCGACTTCAAGCTAGTCCACGTACCTGCCGACAAGCACAAGGCCCGATGGACTCTCCAGGCGAGAAGGAGTGGAGGGGGAGAACGACGATGAAGACGATCCGGAGGACTGGATCGACAGGACTCTCAGACTCGCATCTGGATTACCTCAACTGCGGCCACTCTTTCTCTACTCCTCGGTGATGTGTCCCTTTCTGTCCTTAGTGCTACAGTAGTCGACGCCGCTCCCAACCACGCTGACCCTCCTATCGAATTCCCTTCCAGTGATAAGTCCCGAGATGCTGAGGCAGCGATGATGAACATCCAGTCCTATCTGGAAACCCTGAGAAAGCCTCTCGACATTGACGGCGAACACTGGGAGAAATTCCTTAGGAGGGCAAGGCGCTTCTACTTGTTGGACGGACGACTCTGGCAGCACAACTCCACCAGCTGCGACCAGTTATACATTTCCCCTCCCTACCACCTTCCATCGTTCACGCTGTCCACGACGAGCTAGGGCACAAAGGCGTTTACTCTACAAGGCGTACCCTACTCGACCGTTTCTGGTGGCCCTCGTTCAACCAAGATGTCAAGTGGTACATCAACACCTGTCATCAATGCCAGCTCCGCCAAACCACCAAGATTCAAATTCCACCCACTGTTTCTCCTCCCGCTCCCCTCTTCCGCAAAGCTTTCATCGACACCATGCACCTGACACCCGCGGTGGCTTCAAGTACATTGTTCAAGCACGCTGTTCACTCATGGCCTGGCCTGAGTGGCGCGCCCTGCACATGGAGACGGGCACGACGATCAGCCGTTTCATCTTCGAGGAGATCCTGTGTCGTTGGGGTGCAGTCGAAGAGATCATCACGGATAACGGTTCGCCCTACGTCGCTGCATTAGATTGGCTGGCTGACAAATACAACATTCGTCACATTCGCATCTCGGCCTACAACTCCCGAGCCAACGGGATCGTCGAGCGACAGCATCGCACGATCCGGGAGTCTCTCCTGAAGACTTGCGACGGAGACGTTTCGAAGTGGCCTGCCATCGTACCTCATGTCTTCTGGGCCGACCGAGTCACCACCCGCCGTTCTACAGGCCATTCCCCCTTCTACATAGTCCATGGCGTTGAGCCCATCCTCCCATTTGACCTCGCGTTAGCAACCTTCTTAGTCCCCGATCTGACCACTCCGCTTTCCACTACCGACCTCATCGCCATCCGAGCCCATCAGCTTCAGACCTGAGAAGTCGACCTCGCCAGTATTCGAGACAACATCGTGAGGAGTCATCTCACGTCTGTCAAAAGTTTCGAGCGACAATTCTTGCACACCATCAAAGCTAGCGCCTTCTCACTCGGCGACTTAGTCCTGGTTTGAAACTCGGCACTGAGCACCCTGCAAGAGAAGATGAAGCCTCGTTACTTCGGACCCATGGTAGTCATGAAGAAGACTCGCAATGGAGCTTATCATTTGGCAGAGCTTGATGGTGCCGTTTCTCGCCTTCGTTTTGCAGCCTTCCACCTCGTTCCTTACCACGCTCGCTCCCGTTCCATCATCTCTGTCACTCACCTACTGGATTCCAACGACCTCGACACCCTTAAAAATGTCGACGAGGAGTCGGACGAAGCCAACTATGACCTTTGACCGAGGACGGTCAAAATTTTGACCCCCCAGGAGGTGTAACGCCCACAAACACGTTGAGTCCAAAACATCACGTGCTCACGACTTTCGGAACCCTCGGACTTCGACCCACCGCCTTCACCGCCTTGTGTCTTCCTTATCTTTCCCCTCATCTTGCCCACCAAAGTCGCTCATTAGCCCTTTTCTCCTTCTGTCCCTTCCACCGCCGACCAATGGCCTTCATTAATCCCAAGACGGCCATCAAGAGCCTCATGGCACTCCTCGCCACCCTTATCCAAACCAACGCCATTATTTTCACTTTCTTCCAACACCGTTCGCCCTCGGCCGAGGACCCTCATGCTCGTGAAGCCCTCCTCAATAAACCCTTTTCCATCGCGCTCTCGGTCTCATGCTCAGGCGTGCCATATCTTCAACTTATTTTACCTTTACTTTCTAACACTATCGTCTTGCCATCAGTACGCATGGCTGCGATCGCCGGCATTATCACTCGGCCATGTTGCCTTACTCCCCGAATACCTACACCTTGTGCTATCAGCCTCGTGTTTTCACCAGTCTGGTCCCCATTTCCGTGAACTTTTCGATTGCCTTTTGCCCACTTTTACCCTTCCCTCACGAAGCTCGCTTTCAACATTGTTTATTCTTAGGTACGGTTCGAAATGTATTTAAGGACTAACTACTCGGGCAAATGAAGTTGTCAATCTTTCTCCCTTCTCACCGGCATGAAGTTCTAAGCCTTAGAAAAGCCAAACAGCGGCGACGAGCTAGGTCTACGATAAAGACAGCTCTAGTCGGTTTGGTTTCGAACGCTTCTCTCTCTTCTTCCTCAAGATCGAATCTCGTCTCACCAGCTACTCGACTACTGACTTCTGAACTCTTTAGGATACTTTAGCGTCGGCTCAGCCCTCCTCAAGCGATGCTTTTCCTCAGAACTGCAGCTACGAACCCGTCGTCTTTCTTCCACCTTTGCGCGGTTCTCCTTTGGACTTCTGGGCTACTATTGGCTTCTCTATTTCTCGGTTCCCCCACTGCTCTTGGCCTTACAATACTCACGCACGCGCTTTCAAGCTCGTACAATGTATCAACATTCTGATATCTGTTTGGCCTATCAACTACAATTAAATTTTATTGGCCACTATCTATGGACTCCCCACTGGGAGAGTCTTTGACCTTTTGGAACCTGAATGGGTCCCAGCCTGCTTTCCACTCGGAAAAGGCCAATATTTCAAACTCCGCTTTTTTTCAACTTTCTTTTCACTTTTTTTTTTCAACTTTTTTTTTCATCTGCACACTATCATAGAAGAAATAATTTTGTAATCTCTAAATAATGTAATCTCTAAATAAACCAAAATAATGCTTAAAAATGCATAAATAATGTATGTCTGTTGATCTGCATGTGTGGGAGGATGCAGGGGGGGAGGGACAAAAAAACTGTGCCTCTTCCCCATACCTACACATACCCTCTCTTGGAATTCCCACAACTCCTACCATGCCACAAAGGAACACAGTTTATGACATCATCAGAGCAGAGTCACATCACTCCAAACACCATGTTACAACCACACAGAGGGGAACCTTTGCTTATGACCATGAGAAGGGGGGCATGAACCTAAAATGGTACACTGATGAAGAATTTTGGGAGTGGCTTACAGTCAAGGAGTCAGCCAATTCAATAGAGCTCATTGTGAGTCATACAAAGCATTCCAAAAGAGGAGGGTGGCAGGAACAGTACGTGCTTCACTGCTCATGTGAATACATGGGTGGGAAGAGCACCTACCAAAAAAAGCACCAATGGGAGAGAAAGATCCCATCCAAGAAGACAGGTTGCCAATGCCACCTGACGATTAAGTGATACCCAAACACTGATGTTATCCTCAGCAAGTATGAAAGCACACATGATCATCCACTGGGCAATGAGAATTTGCAATTCACCAAATTGTTGGGCAAAATTCGGAACCTTGTAATGGATATGGTATACACAGGCATCAACCCCAAAGTGATAGTGTGTGATAATTCAAATGCTTTAAGTTCTGCACTAACAGCTACCTGTTTAGCAAAAAATGCATGCACAAATCCTGCACACACATGGATCGGGATTATCACATAATGATGCATGACATAAATCATTACCACTGCATCGTGCAGGACATCAAGATCTGTCTGGATGATAATGACATGATCTTGCTTTGGCTATGGGTGCTCCAGCTTAAGCAGGGTGGTGCTGAGTGTGTCCTGAAGGACAAGTGTGACCCTCCCCCACCGGAATCTGGCCTACCACCAGATTCCTTCATCCTTTGTATTCAGAATAAATTTCAGTTGGACCACTTTAGGAAATTAAGGGGAAACTTTCTATCTATTGATGCAACCCACAACACCACACAGTATGCAGGGCTGCAACTGTTCACCCTGATTGTAAGGGATTTGTGGGGGCATGGTACACTTTTTCACACTTTTCCATTTATGGATATCCACTAATTTGCTTCCACTTGAGAGGAGCAACTGTCATGTGGATGCTGTCATCAAGCAGCACAGAAGCAACAATAACATTTTTTTTGAATTTCATAAAACAGCAGAGCGCACAGATCTCACCTGCAATCATTATGACTGATCATGACAAAGCACAGATGAATGCAATTGAATCCATGTATCTGGACACAAAGATGCTACTGTGTTGGTGGTATGTGCTCCATGTGATCCAGATGCACTTCTGCACAGAGGAGTTCCCAGAACTTTGGGAGCACATCCATACATGGGTAAAGATGTCCAATCAAATCAAATTTGATTCTATATGGTGGGATATGCAGACCAACACTTCGGTTTCCCAGAGCCTTGTAGATTATCTCAAGGACAATTGGATGCCTATTGAGCCCCACTGGGCAGGGATCCACCAGAAAAATCATTCAATCTTCCAAGAAGGTGATACTAATATGCTACTTGAGTCGTAAGATATCTTATTGCTTCAAGGGATAAGAGGGATCACTCAAATCTATTCTTATCTAGCTATCACCATGTCCTCAAATCTCTGTGGCTTGATGGCAAGCAAAATTGGCATACTGATCATCTTGTTTACACACTTGTAGTCGACATGATTCTGCATTACAAAGCCCACCATAATAGCCAGGAGCTTGGGTTTAAAGGCTCAAATCTAGCTGAGAAGCATCACAGGGAAATTCTCATGAAAACACCAGAAATCAAGGCCAACTCTATTTTCACATGTGGAGCTGATTGCTATGATGTCAGATTGGCAACAGAGACCTCACATAGCTCTCTCGTCAACCTTAGCACACAGACATGTGACTGTCTGGACTGGCCAAGAGTCAGGCTATGCAAGCATGTTACCACTGTTGCACACTGTTTCGGAGATGGTGATCAGTTGGAGCAGCTAGCAGAGCTAGCTGGAGGATGTGCCCCTGACCCTTCCCCTGCCCCTGCAACAGAAAACACTGCTGAATCAGAAGACTCATAAGATGCCAGGAGCAATGCAACTGCAGAATCTATTTTGGAAAATGTCATCTCTGTCTCCAAGGATTTCCTGAACAATGGGGTGCCATCATCTCTGGGCACTGTCTGAAGCCTTCATTTTGTTGAGGCTCACCTTACCACGGTAGTCCAGAACTTGCAGTCTTTGGAAAGCCCACTCCCTGACAAAGAATCCCTCCCAACCAACCAAAACTTGTGGACCAAGACCGCCCAGCGAATGGGAGTAGTGCAGGAAATGACCTCACCACACCAGCACAACTTCACCCAACCCCCCAGCCATGCAATGCATTGGGGAACTCAATCAGAAGTGCCTTTGATTGGAAGTCCCTGATCCGTACAGCAGTGGGGTGAACTCTGGCAGAAATGCAGCACCCAATGCACAATCTGCAGCTCAGAATGCTGAAGTGTGTGCCCTTGGCACAGGGCCCATGCTCTCAGCCCTGCAAATGTGGCCACAAGCACATGGAGACTCCAGCCCCAACTGTCCCCCCATCTTCAGCCCCCTTCCAGCTCCATCCCCCCTTGTCAGCACCTCCCCCGCCTTGCCTGGTGCATCCCACGTGGTACACTGCTCAGCCCACAGCACCCAACGCTGCTTCTGCTCCCAGTCCTTTGCAGTCAGGGCCATGTGGGGCCCCTTTGCCTTACACAACCTACCCTACCTCGTACCCCCAATCTGCTGCTTATCCCTCCAGAGCATATGCACCCATGCCATATAATCCATATTGGCCCTATGGGTACTACTACCCCTCTCAGTCTCAATAGTTTGTTTAGCCATAGATTACATTGTATTCATGAAATACTTTAATTAGATGTTGTTGTATGTCATCCCCACCCTCAACCAACAAATGTGTGCTCAGACTCTTGCTGACTCCCTGCTGACTTGTTATGTATGTCTGTAAGAACTACTTACAATGTGTCACCCCACACACATACTTTCTACATTCATTCCCTCCACTCTCTTCCTGGCCTCCCTCCCTCCCTCCCTCCCTCCCTCTCACCTCCCTCTCTGTCAGACTCTTGCTGTCTCCCTCTCGCCCTTGCTCTCTCACCTCTCTCACTCCTCCCTGGTCCCTCTCAGTTGCTCACCCCTCTTGCACCCTCCTTGCACCTCTTTTCTCTTGCTTGCTCCTCACCCCTTTTGCTTGCTTGCCCCCCTCCTTCCCACTTTGCCCTCCCTCCATTGTCCTCATCTTTGGCAAGACACCCCTGTTATCCTCAGCCCTGTGATCACATACCCATCCTTGCCCACTGATACCCCCAAGGCCTCTCATTTGGCCTCAACCTCACCTGCATTGTCAGTGTCCCCACAGACTCCTCCTGATGCACATGGGCCTGGACTTGTCAAGGTCACCTCGGCAGACTTCAGCCCATGGAAGTTCACCCTCCCTTGCTTGCCTTCTCTCCTCCTTTGCACTCCCTCTCTTGCCCTCCTTCCTTTCTCTCCCTCCCTTGTGCCTCCCCCCCTCACACCTCTCTCCTTGTCTCTCTGACTTGCTCACTTGGCCCCCCCCTCTCTAGGCCTCCCTCTCGGCCTCACTTGCTCACTCACCCCACTCCTTCCCTCCTCACCCACCCCTCACCCACTTGCCTGACCCTCTCTCCTCCTCGCTTGCTCAGCCCCTCTCCCTCCTCTTTAGGCCTCCCTCCTTTCTCCTTGCTCACTCAGCCTCCTCTCACTCACTCCTCTCCAGGCCTCCCTCTCTCTTCCTTGCTTGCTCCTCTCTCTCTCCCTCCCTGTCTTGGACTCCCTCCCTCTTCCTCACTCTCATGCCTGCTCTCGGTCTCACACTCTCCCACTCCTTTTGGAGTGGCAAGTCAACCCACCATCTTGCGCAACTTCAACATCACACACACCACCTCCCTCTCCCTCTCATGGCCTCTTCCTCTCTCTCCCTTTCTCCCTCTTGCAGCCTCTCCATCCCCCTCCCTCCCTCTCTCTCTCCCTCCTGCACCTTCTCACTCTCTCCCTCCCTCTCACACCTCTCAACTTCACCTGTGTTGTTGGTCTCCCCACAGACTCCTTCCATGTGGACCCTCTCCCTCTCCCACTCTCACCCTCTCTCTCACCCTCTCCCTCTTGTGCCCTCTCCCACTCCCACTCACACGCCCTCTCCCCTCTCCCTCTCTCACCCACCCACCCTCACCCACCCTCCCTCTCTTGGCGTCTCTCACCCTCTCCCTTTCTCAGTGTCTCTTGCCTTTCCTCCCTCTCTTGCCATCTTGGGGTCTCATCCACCACCTCTACTGACCAACTCAGATCAAAAGCACACTGACCCTTCCTGTGCTGTGCAAAGACATCAAGTTTCCTTCACCCACCCACCTCTCTCCTGTCCTCTCCCCTCCTCTCCCACCCCTCCCTCCTTGCCTCTCCCTCCCTGCCTCTCCCATCCTGCCTCTCCCTCCCCATCCCTCCTCCCTGCCCCTCCCTCATCATCCCTCCTCCCCACCCCTCCCTCATAATCCCTCCTCCATGCCCCTTCCTCCTCCCTGCCTCTCCCTCCCTGCCTCTCCCTTCCCTGCCTTCCTCCCCTCCCTTTCTGCCTCTCCCCCCTCCCACCTTCCTCCTTGCTCCTCTTTGGCCTCCTCAGCCTTCTCCCTTGGTTATATTTTCTTATAATTACTTATCTTCATGTGACTTATTTAAAATACAAATATATATATATATATATTGCCAATTTGCTAACTTGAGCATTAATTTATGACTTAAATTAATAAATTTTATTAGCTAAAAAAAATTAATTTGACCTTCTCAAGTAGATGTGGAAAGGAAAAAGTGGAGTTTTAACTTTCGGCCCATTCCGAGCGGGCCGGGACCCGTTCGGGTTGCAAAAGGTACGCAACTATTGCCACGTATCGTCGTATCGTACAGTACTTTGATTAATATGTTGGAACATTCCCGTCTCGGATCCAGCCGTTGATAGCGCCCATTGAGGCCCGCGTGCACAAGGACGATACAACAGTGTACTATACTAAGTTCCGATCGGAAGAGACCTCATTTGGGGGATTACATCATGAGTTCAAGTGTCGCCGCTGGCTTGCCAGCTCAGGCCTGCCAGTGAGGCTTGACTTTCTCACTCTTCTTCGCTATTCTACAGTGTCATTATTAGGAATGAGTGAAAAGCTGAGGTTCATTGCCGAGCCAAAGACAGTCTCGGTAAGTGTAGACCTAGATCTCCTGGTATTTTATACTTTCTGATATGTCTACAGATCGTCGGATGTCCGTTCAGGTCAGTTATAATTCTCTTAATACAACGTGCTGGTTCGTCGCTAAATTATGACGTGTAGCGGCGGACAGGTAAGTTACTCCCCTGGCGCTTAACAGATCCCCACGCTGTTTCTCAAACCGCTGCAGCATAGAGTCGGTGTCGACAAAGGCCCGATCCACCTGGTCAACGCTGGTCTCGTGGAACAGCTAAAGGACCTAGGGTGGGTCGTGGAATTTGACGGGCACCACCAATTCGAAGACATATCAGCCGCGGTGGATCCTCCTATAGGAAAACTTAGGAACCCAAGACTCGTTTCCAATGTTACTGAAGCAGTTGGACGAGTTGTTGCGGAGTGCGCAAGCAAAGGCTCTCTTCCGCTTACACTCGGCGGAGATCACTCCCTTGCCATGGGTACCATTGCCGGGACGTTATCGTAAGATCTTGCTCACCTTTCTCGTGATTTCTTTTTGATTATGGAATAAGTAAATATCCTGATGCTTGCGTATCTGGATCGACGCCCACGCCGATATCAACACACCGGACAGTACCGATTCGGGCAAGTTGTTACTGAGTCTGGGATTGTCATTTCTCTCACTTCTACGGTATAGGGAACATTCACGGCATGCCTTTAGCATTTCTCACCTCGCTTTCCGGATCCACTTCACTTGGTGAATTAAGGGCAGTCACCCAATCCCATTTTCTTGGCTTGACACCGTCCACCTTCCTCCGTCGAATCTGGCGTACATTGGCCTTCGGGACGTTGATCCGGGGGAGAAGGCGATCATCCGGGAACATAACATCGCCGCCTTCTCTATGCACGAAGTAGATCGATATGGTATAGGGAAAGTAGTAGAAATGGCGCTGAACCGGGTTAACCCAGACAAGTCGAAGCCAATCCACCTCAGCTTCGACGTCGACGCTCTGGACCCAAGTGTAGCTCCAAGTACTGGTACGCCAGTAAGAGGTGGCTTGACATTCAGAGAGGGCCACTACATCTGCGAAAGGCTGTTTGAAACGGGCCTCTTGGTTGCGATCGATCTAATGGTATGTGGGTATTGCCGCTGCTGGCATCGATTAGTTACTCCTTTGGTAACAGGAGGTGAACCCTTCCTTGAAAGAAGAGGCGGAAGTTCAGCAAACTGTAGCTGTGGGATGTTCTCTAGTCCGCGCCGCGCTTGGTGCGCCAAGTCCTTTAAACAGTCATCGATTTTGATCCCTAATCTGACCTGTTTACAGGAGAGAAATTACTTTGAATGAACCATATCAATCGAGTATTGCCCATGTATGGTAGTGTTTTGCGGCGCAAAGGCATTTGATGGCACGAAGCCAATGAGCAATCGCATAAATTTAGTCTTGATAGGCACGCAATCATAACTGATCCTACTGATCCGTGATGAAGATATCATGGTACCATAAAAGCCTCGTCGACGGCGGAATCTAACCTTGTCGCCACTTACCCCAGCATGTCTTCGCCTCCGACAGACAGCACGCAAGCTTCTCTTACGAATACGCCCTTCACTTCAGAGATGTCGTACGTCATCCGATCCAGTGGATACGGCGCCACGATCATACCGTAACTCATATATTGATTTTTGCGACGCATTATAACAACTGTGCGTTTCGCCTAGAAAACCGATGTCACGAAATTGTACAAACACGAGGACGAGTCTGAAGCACATAAGGTATCTCTCGCATGTCCTGCACAGTGCCCGGAACGAATAACTCTTTACTGTAGCTATATCGGCAATCGGCTGGCCATAAAGCGAAGCATTCCCTCGTCCCGCAGACCATCAACCCTGTTCGTCTTTCTGTGCTACCTGCTTTTGCGATCCACTGATGTGGCACTAGGATGAAGAAACTGTCCCTGGCATCCAACATCCAGGCTCCACTGGCGTAATTTACTGTTCTGATCGTGCTCAAGCCAATGGGTTCAGTTACGCATCTTCGCACACATGGTCCAACCTGGGACAGGGTGCCCCAGAAGTCGGACCGATACCTGGAGCGCCGGATCGTCCCCTCAAGGTCGAGTATGACGTTGACGCACTTGAATACGCTCCTACAACGGGCGTGAAAAGTGTGTCTAAACAACTAGCAGCCGTTACACAGACTGAATTTGAAAAATTGTTAACAGAACTCCGGGATGCTGTTGCCCACCTCTATAACACGACCTATCGCCAGGGGAAAGCGTCTCAGTATACGTACGAGAACGTTTGCATAGTTCCTGGCGGGCGTGCTGGTCTCTCCCGCGTCGCTGCTGTCATTGGCGATGTTTACTGCGTTCGTTGTTTGTTCAATGTCTGGTAATCGAACACATGCTCATATTTGTGCAGTCATACCAGGTTCCCGACTACACCGCCTACGATCAAATGTTATCCGCGTTTAAGCGTCTGATCCCGGTCCCTACCAGGTGCGCACCGATTTAACAAATGATAGCAAGTAATGGCCTATCGCTGACACTTAACTTACCAGTCTGCAGCCGGAGGTGAGTTTTACTTCTCTCATGTGTACCACGCCTTGACAACGTCATTCAGAACCACTATAACTTGGATATAGAGCAAGTCAAGGCAGGTCCTAATTATCACACTTCTGGCCGTTCCTCACTCGCCCTGTGTTATTCCACATAGAAAGATATCCAAACTCAAGGCCTCGCAGTAATTATTGCGTCCAATCCTAGAAACCCTACGGGTCAGATTATTATGTGCGTCTGAGACATTTTGAGGGTGCATCCCGCTAACTTGACCACGTTAGGGGAACGGATTTGAAAGAGCTTGTTGACATCAGCCGTGAGAGCACGACCACTGTCATCCTTGACGAGGTACAGTCTTACTCTTCTAATCTCAAGCATTACTCATTGCTCTAACATAGTTCTATTCGTGGTACATCTACCACGACAATGATAATGACATCGGAAAGTCAATCTCGTCTGCAGAATATATTGAAGACGTCAATCAAGACTCCGTGGTCATCGTCGATGGGCTGACAAAGGAACTGATTTCCCATACTCTCAAGGACCCCACAGCTGACTCTTACTTAGAACTGGAGATTGCCTGGTTGGCGTGTCTGTTGGGTTGTCGGTCCCAAGAACCTGATAACTGCCCTGTCTCAGTCCGGTATGTTAACAATGGTTCCGTAGCCTTGACGGCAGACGGACTGGTTTGTAGGCTCCTTCTTAGATGGCGGTGCCAATCAACCGCAAGTAACTTCCCTTCCTTTAGCTGAGCTCTGACGCTCAGCTGGTCGGTTTCAATAGTTTACAACTGGCAGCCATCCCACTTTTGGACCCACAGCATGTTCACAACGAGAGGATCGCCCTCCAGAAGCATTTCAAAATGAAGCGCGATCATGTACTGAAGCGGTTGAAGGACATTGGGCTGGAGGTCACAATTCCTCCAATGGCAACGTTTTACATTTGGCTCAACTTGGAGAACCTCCCTCCCCCCCTTAACAATGGCTCACATTCTTCGAGGAACTTCTGAAAGAGCATACGATTGTCATACCCGGCATCTTCTTTGACATAAATCCTTCACACCGGAGGAATCTTTTCAGTTCACCGTGCCACCACTTCGTTAGGCTGTCTTTTGGCCCCCCACTTGATGATCTCAACAAAGGTAAGCCAAGCTCAATTCTGGAGTCCGTACGGTGTGTGACTAATGGTACGATAGGCATTGATGCTATGGAGCGCGTGCTGCGAAAGGCTAAGGAAGACGGTATGCACTTATTCGGGCACAGCTACAGGAAGAGCATCGATGGCTCTGCCATTCATATCTGAGGGATGCTGATTGAAAGATCGTAAGCACTGAGAGGAAGCGAATGTACGAGTAGTATCTGTAGAGAAGGCGTCCAATGGTGAAATTCACGCTTCCTGTCTAAATGTAAAAACAAGCATACAAAACGCGCAGCATGGAAAGAACGGACAGGCGCTTCCATAGGAACGCGTTACTGCAATCTGGTAACAACGGTCTTATCTTGAGGGATCGAACAGAGAGAACGCAGTCTTAAATGCCAATACATCAGCCTTGTCGTCCTCCTCGGACTGCAAGCAAGTCTTCCAGTCGGCTCTTTCATCCATTTTTAGCAGCGAGGCCAAAACGTTCCTGGAAAGATGAATTTAGACAATACTGTGACCTCTGCCTGGTTGCTCACCTGCCGAACTGTACGCTGAACGGCAATCCGCCGTGGTTTCGATATACCAACCTCCTTCCGCTTGGCAGCTCTACCCGAAAGTAGCTCTCTCCTTCCCCATTGCCAGGTGTGTGGTCTTCTTCCACGTTGAATTCGATACCATGCACCTGGCCGGCATCACGGAATGTGGTCTCGACCCTGTCTTGGAGGGAAAGTGGTACAGGTACTGCTTGGATGTGCGCATGGCCACCCTTGGCCGAAATACGACCTGTCTCAAAGAAAACGGCTGCCGCATCGTATTTGGCATACAGTTCGCGCAGCGCCGCCTGATATCTATAGCACGAGGCATTAGCCTTGCTTCGTAGTAACTTTGGAAGGGCACACCTGCCACACTCGCCGAGAACGGACGTCCGGAGCTCACTCGACACGGTATCGAGGGTCATGCAGTGTGCAATGGGTACAATAAGAACGTGCCCCCCTCCTGGCATATTGGATATCTCCGCATCCTTGTGCTGTCCAAGGCTCCGTGTTGGCACCAATTTGCCCTTGGGAAGGGTGAGATAACACTCTTCGCCGATCGTGACGATTAGATGCTTCGTTAGAGAGGGATTGGATAAGCAGAACCAACACTCGTCCGGTCCAACTTCACGAGTAGGGCCGCCTCTGCCACTCGTGCGGTTGTCAGGACTTTGTCGCTCTTGTATTACGGGACAGTCCTTAATGTAGTGCAACTCGCTGCCACAAGCACGGCAGACGTAACCTTGGCGTGGTTTGCGACCGCCAGTATCACCAATCGTATGCCGGGTTGGGCAGTCGCGAGCAAAATGCCCTTGCTGTCCAATATGTGTCAAATACTACTGGGATTGGGATAATTCTCTGTCTGACATTGTGGCAGCTCTTGCAAATATAATTTTCAGGTGGTTTTGCGCGCTCGGGACAGGTGTTGATGAAGTGCTAGTGTTGCTTCAGTCTTCTGGACAATACCTTGGGGCAACCAACGAGACTCACATCCGTGCTATCACATCGTTTACAACGATAACCTGGTGGTGGCTTATCCCGTGCCTTTCCTGGTGGTATAACCTTTATACAGAGGGGCAGAATGATGCAAACCAGGAGACCACACCTGTGTGACTACGCTTCGATCGACTTTCCAATCCGAACGTTTGATCTTCTACAGCACCGAAGGTGCGCTTATCTCCACGGGGTCTATTCGTGAACGGATTGGGCGTTGCATTCGCAGGTCGTGAAAAGGCTTCTTTTGTCTGCACCTGGGGCGTAATTGCGAACGCATAAAACCACTGTCAATAGATTTAGTGTGTAGAGCAGCCATCGACAATGAACTCTCACACGCTGCTTTCTTCCGCTGAGAGGCTCTCCGCCAAATGCACCAAGACCTACAAATCTGGACACTCTGTCTGTTTCGTCCGCCCACGTGAATGGCTCCCTCTCCCAAAAGCACGGAGACTTCCCCGCACCACTGCAAAACATATATCTTGGTTTAGTTTTTTCAATTACTTCATCGATTGGCGGAGAGCCGGCATTTGGTAACTCGGGCAGAGGGAAGGGCACAGACGAGAGCTCGGTGATAGCGGAGGGCCAGTCGTGCGCAATGAACACATCAACCAACGGAGAACAGCTGAGCGCAGACATCATGGACGAGCGGAAGGGAGCTTTAGACACAGATGAGGAGACAGTGTTGGAAAGTAGTTTTGAGACAGTCCGTGATGTATAATAAGGAGATGAGAAGCCCTAAGTAATGATAAAGCGATCAAAGGGGATTAAGATGGTATAAATACGCACATGGGGAATTTCTGATCCATGGTAAATCTCAGGTTTGTACGTCCCACCAAGACAGGCAATACGCAGGCCCTCGGCTGTTGTCATAATCGCTGACTTACCTGGTACCGTGCATCAGTACCTGTGCGAAGAATGAATGGATGACGTTTCGCCTACCGAGGAGAAATACATTTTCGCAGAGTTCTCCACTCGTTTTCGAGAACAGTTCGATCACAATTTCGGGTATTGGGTGTTCACCTTGCATAATGTAACAAGGTAGTGGAGCTTGAAAAGATTTGGTTCATTGTTTCCGACTTTACGATATAACCAGAGGCGCACCACGCAATTGTCCACCCAAAAGCTTTTCGGCGTTACCTCTATCATCGACGCCTGGTGGACCAAAGAAGTCACCAGCGCAAAGTGCGAGGTTGAATGGACCGTGCTTCTCATGGATAGCTGACATCTTGTCAAACAGCGTAGCGATGGAACCCATTGCAGAGCCGACAACGAGTCTGATGACAATTAACCATCAGCAACTCACATGCGAACATATCCTTCTTACATCCTGAGAGATGGAGGTGTTGAGGCCATGGCCATCCGAGTTGACATCTAATTGGGTGCCCAACCGAAAGAAAAAGAGGATCAACTAAAGTTGCTACGGTATTGGCAGGTAATTATATGGTAATTGCCCCTATTTAGGCCCAGTGGGAAGTTCGTCAATTAGCACGATTTTGTATGAACTTTGACCTTAATTTATTTTGTTTTCGATTTTCTTTCTCGTGTAATGTCTCACGTCATTCAAAGTAGATCCCGAATTGAGTAAGATCAGATCGATCGGCATGGATCGATGCGAGTTTCTCGGGTATACAGGCTTGTATACAGATTACAGTACTAGTAGTATACACTGTACAAAACACTGTTGCTAATACAAACTACTCAGAATCCACTATGCCCTGCCAAAGGAACCACCTACAGCATGCCTCAGATCTGCAATTGGAAGAGTATCTTCACAATATCGGTCATGAAGATACTCTGCCCAGGTCAACACCTTCGCCTTCCAAGGAAGAACGACCTTCTCAGCAAACTCATACTCAGACACAAGAACAGGTAAGTTCACTATGCATATGTCTTTGGTCTAGAAATGACATTGTATCTTAGCTTGCTCCAGAACCCCTGCCTCATGAATACGATCCTGGTCCATTGGATCCTCCTGGTCCTGCCAATGGAGACATGGGGAATGACGACAATTTTGAGATGTACAGTCACTCAGGCCCTGGGGAGGAAGACCATGATGCATCTGGGCATCCGCCAAGGGCTCCAGAGAACTCAGAAAATGCCACGGGCAAGGAAAATAACCAGCCCGATCCTTGTGATGACACAGACCGTGATGCCGATCCTGATAACATCCTAGGTCTGCTTCCTGACCTGAAGACAGTGCAGGCTTTTGTAGATGCCCTGAAAGCTGCTGATCTCAAGAAATCTGGAATGGAAGAAGAAGATATCTATTGTTTGCGAAGCCCTGAGATAGTCAACAGTCTGGAGGACCCTTCACCACTGCTATGCTCACTCCGGCATTTCGTCAATAACAACCTGGCATCTCGGGATCATTATGACACCACACAGTGCATAGAACTCCTGAATGATCCTAAGTCTGACTTTCTGTCTTATGATCAGGTAAAGCGGCGACTCTGATTGCTCTTGGGAGTCTTACCCCTCGAATACGATATGTGTCCAGACACTTGTATTGCATACACTGGTCCTCATGCACCCCTCGAATCATGCCCATGTTGCAATACATCCCGATTCTTCCCTGGTTCTAGGACAGCTCGAAGGCATTTCTCAATGACCCCAATTGGGCCAGTATTACAGGCATTCTACACTTCTCCTGAGATGGCAAAACATATGCACTATCTGGAGAAGAAGCTAGCAGAAATGCTTGCACACACATGCAGAAACTCTCATAGACTTGAAGTATACGACGACACGGCCTGCGGACAGGATCTACTAGACGCATGGGGCTCCGGTGTCTTTGGGAAGTCAGATATCGCACTGCAGCTATCAATTGACGGTGCCCAACTTCGCCCCGATCAGCCATCTGAGGCCTGGGTGTTTATATGGATTATTCACAATCTACCACTGGACCTACGCTACACCAAGGCATTTGTTATTCCTGGTGCTATTGTTCCCAGTCCCAAGAAACCCTGGGACCTGAATTCGTTCTTATTCCCTTCTCTATATCATGTCGCTGCCCTCCAACAAGAAGGTCTCAAAGTATTCGACACATCTTTGGGTGCAGTCACTCGCACAGTTCCCAGCATCATAATGGGGACTGCTGACAGTCTTGGCAGTGCTGCAATGTCGGGTATGGTTGAACATAGCGGAAAATACGGCTGCAGACTGTACTGCGAAATGCCGGGTCAACACCGAGATGGCGATGGCCATTACTACCTGGCAATGAACCTTCCAATCGACTATGATGTTCAAGGTTGTTGTCACCCGGACGTATCCACTGTTGATCTTGTCACATATCGCACTGATCTACCACGGAAGTACACCAAAAACCTGTGATTTCTCAAAGAAGTGAGAACTTTGTCAGACTTCCAGGCACGACGCCTGGAAATTGGTCTGTGCAGGCAGACACTCTTTAGTGGCTTGCCACACCAGCCCTTGCCTGTACCAAGTAACCTCACAATGGATATTATGCACCTGACAACGCTGAACGACCCTGACTTACTCATCAAACTATTCACAGGCAGGATGGATGTCTATGAGCCCGACGACAAGTCTACATGGGACTGGGCGGTCTTTTACTGCAACAAACACCTTTGGGAGGCCCATGGCGAAACGGTGACTCAGATTACCCCATTCATTCCATTGTCATTTGGGCGTGCGCCTCGGAATCCAGCAAAGAAGATTAACTCTGGGTACAGAGCTTGAGAATACCAACTGTATGTGTACGGTTTGGGTCCGGTGTTACTCCGACTTATCCTTTCGCGTAAATATTGGCTCAACTTCTGCAAGCTGGTCTCAGGGATACACCTGTTACAATGGCATTCCATTACACGCAACGAGCTGATCAAAGGGCACTCCTGACTGATGGAATTCATTCAAGAGTACAAGGAACTGTACTACCAGCGTATGGAATCTCGGATCCATTTTGTCTGACAAAGTGTGCACTTACTCACGCACATCGGACCAGAGACTCTGTGCGCTGGGTCCCTTTCCTGTTATGCTCAATGGACTCTGGAGACCGCTATAGGGAATCTAGGACAAGAGATCCATCAGGACTGCGACCCATATGCGAATCTCACGCAGCGTGCAATCCTTCGTGCGCAAGTAAACTCAATGCACGCTCGGCATCCTCATGTCAGGATCGATATTCGTGGGTCATCAGAAAATTCACTGCTGTCTAATGCTCTCAAATTTGAGGAGAACCCAGGTTATGTCTTTCTACCTCGTCATGAGGAACAGCCAAAGGCTTTGAACAATGATGAAGCTGAGGCTCTTCGGGAATATTGGCGCAAACAAGGATGGCCTGGCTTAGATGATTGGAATGATGCTGTATGTCGGTGGGCTAAGCTGCAACTACCAAATAAACAAAAGGCGTGGTCTGCATGGTTTGAAGACGGGTCTGTGGCTACCCTGAGGCGTACATCATGTGTCGAGGTGATATACACACCTGTCCTCAATTGACTTCAGCTCAATATATGTTATAGATTAATTGGCCCAAGAATGGTGACACGCACATAGCTGATGTGCAGTTCTATTTCTGCATGTGCTTTGGGGGTATTTGGTATCCATTGGCCATGGTGCGCCTCTTCTCCCCACCAGACAAGCAGATTTTGCAAGACTCCAGCGATACAGTCTACTTATGTGATATACGGCAGGGTCATGAAGGGCTGCGTGTGGTACATGTGAGCGCAATCCAGTCGGTTGTGTGCATGTTCCCAGAGCCACGCATATCAGAAACTGGTGTAATTACGCACTCTGGGAAGCTCGCACTCATGCAACACCCCCACACTGGAATTGCGCAATTCTCAGACCAGAGTACTGAAGATGATTCGATACTGTCCGATTAGTATGTACAATTGTGTGACTAATAGAATCACTTGTTTGATATTCATGCTGTCGCTTTGCCATGGTTTGCACAAAGAGGCGTACAAAGATGTATTTCATTTCTACACGACAAATGAATACTGTATTTAGTCTACTTGAGCCCGTTTTTTGCTGCTCCCATCGGCCTCTGTGTCAACCACTTTGGTTGGGATTTCCACCAGCATTGTGTCGGGGTCCTCCAGAGTTGGGGGACTCTCCGTCTGAGTCCCTACATTTGCGTGACCCCTCTGAATTGGAGTTTGTAAGTGAGAGTGTTGTGTGTGCAATAGAGATAACTTACATCTAGGGGCATCCTGAGCCTTTTGGGCATAGTCACGTTGCAGAACAGGATGTCCTTGCCACCTGGTGCTATGATGTATGGGACCAAGGGGGAAGGCAGTGTGAGGAAGTCCCAAACATCATATTCAATCGGCGTGCATCCAAGAGAGTTCCTGGGCATAGCACGGTCAGCGGGAATTGTAGTATAATGACAACAGAAAAGAACTTACCTCTTGCACAACAAGGTGTTGTGCTCCCAGAGGACATGGATTATGGCCCGATTTCTGGCGTGCACAAGGTCCTTCAGAGTAGCCTCATGGAGCAGTACAACATCTGGGTCGCGGTGCTTTTCAGCTTCGCTGGAGGGGGTGAAATTTTCATTTGCCTCTGTCGCCAGATCGTTGCCTGTGGACATAGTGGTAGAGTCGTAGGGAAAGAGCATGGGGTGTGGTCGTGAATTTAAAGACCTAGATTCTAAATTTGGAAATGCGTTAGACATCTCTGGAACGTCATCCCCAGCAGTACAAAAAATGCAGAAGGCAATGGAATTCATACCTTTCCTGACTCTCTTCCATGTCCTCTTTCCTCTCACCCAACAGCACAGATGGTGGTCTTGACATGCCCAGGGTTGGGGATCAGCCATCTCAAGCCTATGATGGCTTGTGGCAGTTTGGCTCGATGGACACTGATACAGGCTTCCAGCAAGGATCGCTTGGTGCTGTGTCAATCGGAGTGGGAAGTCACGTAAGCATGCCAAAATATATGCGATAAATATATGTGCCTTACTGATGGTCCAAGTCCCTGCAGAGCCTGAATATACAGAGCGTAATTACAAATGCCTTGGAAAAAGTGCTCGAGCAGAACGTGTTCTATGTACTCATGAAATGGACTGCCAGTCAACAAATGATCGAGATTATGAAGCTCCAGGAACTTGTCGCTTGCCAAACAAAAGAGCTTGAGGAGCTGCAATTACTAAACAATTCAAACCAGTACATTGTATTGCTTCGCATATACTCCATACAAATACAATTGGATCGCAGAGAGACGATCAAGTTATTTGCAAAAGAATACAATGACATGAAGGGCGATGGCACATCCCTGTCCCTGGCGCTCAGAAATGCCCTGCCAAAACCCAATCTCAGAAACCGAGCCGATTTCTCCTTGGTTCCTTTCTGGGAGAAGGATGAGTTTACCTGCACCCTGAAGGAGACCAAGAAAGGCGAGACCAATGGGGACATAGCTCGTATGTCCACGGAGCCTACTGCTAGATGGGGACACCCAACCGACGATGATACCCTCGATGACAGCAAGAGCAATATATTCTTGCACAACACAGATGGCACCAGGGTCACCAAAGCGTCCCTCAGATACCTAAGCGAGCAGGCACGAAGGATCTGGATCTCTCTTGAGAAAAAGGGCTTGGCGCCAAAGACCTTTACTCAAATGACCAAGCCAGCCTGGGATTACTATGCGTGGTCTCTACTCAACAACCCAAAACTCGATTTCTTGCTCTTATGCAACGATGGCAAATGGAAACTCAAGATGTGGAGCATCAAGGCATATTCGTGCTGGAGCGGCAACCATGGACTCTGTGATAAGAAGGACAAAGATGAGAAGGATTCTGGCAAGGTCACTCTCAAGACACTCTCAGACGAAACTCTCATTCACATGGACCCAGAAGACGAACCAAAAGCCTCAGACACCCCTGGCACAAGTCATACCCCCGACGAAGATGTGCATGGTGATGGAATTAACAACAAGGTGCATCCCTCACCTTCGCACATATGCCCATCACATTATCCCTTTGATTTGCAGGTCCCAGAACCCCCTACCGTATGTAGGTCAGAGATAGAGGACCCATTGTGAGTCCCTCTCCGTCCAACCCTTGTTATTCCTTTGACCGTCATCCACCCTCAGCACGTCAACAGTGTCAACCGCTACATCCAGTACTCCCCAAGGTAGGCCCCCTCTCTCCCGTATATGCGCGCTTACATACTTTAAATAGGTACCACAGATAAAGGGCTCACACCGCCCCCACCAGACTCGGCTGCATGTTCAGCTGAACATCTACCACGAGGACAAGTCAACGCACATCCATCACCTTGGAATGATTCAACAACGGCTCCACAGGAGGTGCGTGCATCTATAGCATTATCTCCAACTTGTATTGCTGACACTTTTACAGACCGCTCTGCATGCTACCACTGTGTCACCCCAGGCAACTGCAACCACAACACCATCTGGCGCCCCGGCCTTGCCACCTGTGCGCAAAATCACACTCACCCTAGGCACACGCAGCGATGGGAACACCAGCGCCATCGGTCCTACCACCACCTCCCTTGGCCCCAAGACGTGCAATGCTGCAGTGCCACTGCCACTGGGTACCATACCCCAGGACAACCTGTGTCTCGAGCAGGCTAAGGTAGCCCTTAACGAGAAGAGGAAGTTCATCAGCAAGACTGAATCTGCTGCCCCTAAAAGGCAGAAGTTATCCAGCCCTGTGGTGCCTACGCAAGGGAACTCCATTAGGTATGTGTCTACTATAGCCCTTATGTGGTTTTCACACCCCATATTAGGAATATCTGCATGCGCCACTGGAACAAGCGACAGTCAAATGGGCAGGGTCTCGCGTCCGACTTCAACACATACTTCAAGGCACTCAGCAATGCTGAGAAAGAGGTGTGTTGACTTCCTTTCTTGCCTGGATCATGGACGACTTAATCTCTACCCGTGATTCAAGCCATTCAAGAAAGAAATGCTATCCAACCAGGTAACCAGGGTGAGTCATTCTATATTCACGAAACTCGGTGAACTAATACAATTGCCACTACAGAAGAAGACAAAGGTGACCGCCAGCAAGACCATCGATTCTATCCCCTAAATGACGCATACACTTCAAACATTGTTCGCAATAGACCGCATCTTGTTATCTCATCAACAAGAATCAAAGGATCGAGAGGAACCAAGGAGAATTGATGGGAATCGTGTTGTGTATATGGTACAGGAATCAAAGGCATTGGTACGAAAATGAGGGGAATTGCTAGGGCTGTAATTTGTATCGATACATAGATTGGAATATATTCTTTTCGATGCATGCAGAGCCGTCACTGTCCCTACAACCAACCATATTCAATCAATTAAATTTTGTTTTTCCTCAATTCGCTTGACCCAAATAGTATGCAATTTTTTTTAATTTTTTTTGATATAGTATAAGGTACATTTAATCGATCGGTATGTTTTTTTCAAGACACTTGAAAATAATGTATATTAATCAACTACAATCTATGAACTTCCCACTGGGATTTAGGCCCCATTCACCTGTTGTGAACTCAATAAGGTGATATGAAAATCAGGTGATGTTGTGACTCGATGTCTCAGCAATTGTCACTGCATGGTATAAGAATGGTATTCTGAGATGTGTTTGAGATGAAAGGTATTGTACAATACAGACAACACATAAGTGGGCCGCATCACCCTACAAGTAACATAGGAGTACTCAAGATGTATATAAACAGTTGAAGTAGCAGAGAAATCTACTCAGAGTTCTCTCTCACTTTTCTCCCCATCACACGGACTCTGTCACAGGTCTACTGGAGGTAAAGTGAAATCACACACCATTGTCCTTTATAAACCACAGTGGATGCACTGGAAAAGGTAATGGATCTATAAGCCCAGTGAGAATCCTGGTGAACTCAGATGAACATGAATGTATTAGATTGAATAAGTTCAATAGGGTACAACAAGTTAGACAATATGCAATTAGATTCATTTCCTATTGAATCTAAATGATTTCAATTGTGTGCTAATTGAACTCATATTGAAATCACTCCTTGGATCCCATTGATACCAATTGCAGATGAATGAACAGTATTGGATTCAAGTGAATAACAACAGTCCAATGCAATCCACCACATCATGCTACAATCAAGTCCATTCTGATACTATGCCTGTCCATACACAATCCCATCCCCTGCACTCTGAAAATCCCAAGTCAAGTGATGGTTGTCAGTGTGATTCTGAGTATGTTAGTGGGTGCATACCAGTATACCATTGAGGTGGCTCATGCTGAGTTTGATTTGGCAGTGCTCTTTGTGTCTGTCTCCCACTGTTTGTATATCTGTGGGTAGCATGTGTAGTCATTAGTTCTAGCATATGCTGAAGAGAGAAGGGTACTTACCTCTTGGTAGCCTCATCCAGGTTGACCCAAACCTTTGCAAACTCTTCCCTTGTGACTGAGTGGTATTTGAGGTAGTCAATCACATACAGGTTCCTGGAGACAGATTAGCATAGCCTATGTATTGATGAATAACTCACCTGGCGGTCTTTGCTTTCCCCAGACACATTGGACATTGGGACCAGTTTCTTGGCCTTGGCCTTGGCTTCCCTTGATGTGTTTGAATTCATTCCCAAGCCACTTTCCAAGACACTGCTGCTTGGACCGGGCATTGGGGCATTGCTTGGTGGGGCTACCAACACATGCCTAGAATCAGAGATGCTGCTGCTTGGGCCAGGCATCAGGGCATTGTTCAATGGGGCTGCGGATGTGCATCTGGATTCCAAGATGCCCCTGATTGGAATGGGAGTGGGGGCTCTGGAGGGCACCACCATCAAGGTTCTTGCCTCTGATGTGCCAGCATCTGGAGCAGGAGTAGGGGCTTTGGAGGGTGGCACCATTGAGGTTCTCGCCTCTGCATCTGGAGCAGGAGTAGGGACTTTGGAGGGTGGTGCCATTGGGGGCACATTGCTGCTGTTGCTTCCAGAGTTGTGTTGATGATCAGGCCCTATTGCAATGTCATCAGTGCCACAGAGGTTTATGTAGTCACATACCTTCATCCTCATGTGCATCCATGTTCTCTGGGGCACTGGCAGGAGGAGTCATCCATATGATGTTGGTACTAGGTGATATGTTAGTGACATAGTAGTCAACACGCACAAGGGGTTTGGGTTGAACTAGATGGAGGTAGTGACACTGTTAGCATTGCTATGAGAGAATACACAAACACTTACATTGGTTGTATCTGCTCTGGTGTTGTTGCTTGGAGTGGGGGCAGTTGGGTTAACAATTGGTGTGGGGGGGTCTTCTGGTGTACCAGCAGTGTCTTTGACTTCTCCTTGTGGCTTGCACTGGCATATGCAGGGTGTGCCTTCAGTTTCACCTTCAAAGGTGTCTGGACAGACAGTGCCCTGCATGGTGTTGACTTCCCCTTGCTGCTTGCAGCAGCTTGTGTGGTGTGTGGCCTCAGCTTCACAGGAGAATGGATAGACCTGGTGTTGTGAGGCATCAACTTCTTCTTGGAGGGATTTGCAGAGTTGGCCACTGGTTGCCATGGACTGTGATGAATAGAGGGGGTTTGGGGGGGGTTGGAGAAGGTTGAGATTGTCATTGCCATCACCATCACCATCATCTGAATTGTCCCCCTTGTGTAACGTTTCCACTGAACGTTGATCCGACTTGGATCCGATGGGTCTTCCTTGCTTCAACGCTGAGCAAAGCGCACGGCTTCTGAACTCAGGAACGACTTGTACGGGGGAAAGAACAGTTCCCAAGGGAAATATCGGTTCCCTACTGCCCAATTTGAGGTACGTTTCAAAGTGGCAATGCCTAACACTTAAGTTGGCAACAGGAATAGTCACAAAGAACAATGACTCTGCTATAAGACTGTCTGCACTTCCTGAGAGTAATACAGGTGGATGTCAAGACAACTAAGCTAGCGAACCATAGCTAAGCTTGTACAGTATTTATAGTAACTGTCCGTCAAGCCACAAAGGCGACACACATAGTATGAGTAGTGAATAATAAGCATGATGACTCACATCAATCAGCACATGAATAAGGCATCAATAAGCCATAAGTAAGCGTCCCCACCAATGAGTGACCAAGCACCTCCAACCAGTGAGTAAGCAACTGCAGGGCATCAATAAGCCCACCTCATCGCATCAGTAAGCAAGAACAATAATCAAATGGTAAGCATAAGTGGGAACTGTCATCCACAACACAAATCAACCATGCGTCAGTAAGCAATGGCCTCAGCGCTAACACAGGCGCTCCTTGAACTAATCCATCTTGAACACTTCCCGAAAGGGGATCAAACCCGGCCCGTTGGAGTGCGTCCCAACTACAAGGCGCGGCCCGCTGAGTTCGTCCAGCGTTCAGGCCTCGGGTCTTACACCACGCGATCGTTGTTTGTCGTCGTTGGTCGTCTTCAGGACACAACTGTCTTCCACCAATTCCAATGGCTACCTTCGCGTCGTAGTCCCATGAGTTATGGGTTAGGTCGGATACGTACTGTGACCCGGGACTGTTCTTCCATCCTGCGCTGCCCCCTGGCTTATTGCTTAGGTCAGATCCCGTGACCTGGGGTTTTCATCACATGACCATGTCACGTGACCCTCATTCGTCCTGTTATAGCCTTCCTGCCAGCATCTGGGACTCTACCGCAAGTGATCATATTACTCACGAGCTGGCGGATCTTGCACGCCTCGTCATAGGCGAGGTAACTATTGTCTTCTGCCGCTACGAGTGCACGTACGGCTTCCTCTTCTTCGATGTCTTCTTCTGCACGTGACTCCCAGGTATGTGCCTCCGGGTAATCATGGCAATTTTTCCAGTGCTCATGTAAACACCTGCGCTGTCTTCGGCCTAGCGTAGGGTCTGAGCGTAACACCTTGTCAGACTCGCTGTTGTTGTTGTTGCTGTTGTTGTTGTTGTTGTTGTTGTTGTTGTTGTTGTTGTTGTTGTTGTTGTTGTTGTTGTTGTTGTTGTCCTCATCCTCTTCCTCCTCCCTGTCATCCTGACCCTCATTGTCCTCCATGTTGTCATCCTCACTCTCCTCTTGCATCTTCAACACACAGCACATCATGCATTCCTGGTATTGTAACTTCTGTGGCAAGACAGAGCTCAAGGAGTGTCTGCATTTTCGACTTGGAGTGACCTTGGACTCTGTCTTGTCCATGTCCTTGTCCTTGTCCTCAGACTTGTACTTGGACTTGGACTTAGATGGAGACTTGGACTTGGACTTTGCCTTGGACCTTGCCCCACATGTGCAAGGGCACTTGCACTTCACCTTGGACTTGACCCAAGTCTGATACCAATGAGAGTAGTCAGAGTATGCGATAGCTAAAGCCTTGTAGTGGTCATTGCAGAGACACAGGAGAGGAAACTTATCCTCCATCCTGAGACAAAAGTCAAGTTGTGGCATCGGGGACACAGTTGTCCATGGTGACCCAATATCCCCATACTTTTTGGATAAAAGTTTCCACTGAATCTTGGCTTCTTTGCAGATCTTCTTGATCTCATTGCCATCCAGCACCATACCATCTTCGTGTTGGAAAAACCAGAAGGTGACATTATCATTGGTCTCAGGCTTGGGTCCTCAGTGACTATTTCCAGTGGCCCCATTGTTTGACTTGAATTCTTCTTGTTGCTTCCATTCATCCAGTTGGTTGTGCTTGTACCAAAAGTCTATATCAGGGTAACCTTCAGGGTCCTCGGGAGTCAGCTCTTGGATCTCCTCAGTCTGCACATGGGGCATGGTTCCATGGGAAGCCATGAGCTCATCATACACTTTCCTGTGAGAGCATGCATTTGTATTCCAGGCAACAAAATGAGAACTCACTCTAGAGAGTCAGCACAAATTTTGAGAGTATTTTGAGAGTGATATTCTCTGTGTATATGCACATGAACACAGGGTTTTGGCAATTATGAGATCTTGCTTGGAGATTCACTGGATCTTTGCCTCAGAGAATATGCATGTGAGCACTTGAAGAAGCTAGAGTCAATGTGATGTGATGGAGTGACGCATGACCAAATGTTGCACATGTGAGGACAAAGTGAAAACAAGTTGAGAAGGGTGTAAGAGTTTGAGAGGGTTCTGGCAGATGCAATTCAAGAACAACTGGATGGATTTTACAGTCCACTTTTCTGTACAATTTATACTATGTCTTTGTCCAATTAAAATGTATACGAGAGTAAGGTAGAAATCATATGGTATCAGTGCTACATCAGTGCGTTGAGTAGGATCAGGGTCATGAGAAGTTAATTGAGGCTGTAAGGTGGTAACAGTAGTCCAGGTAAATGATTTGGGAACATTTGAATGAAATCAAATGGTTTGAAGACGAGCAATTGAGATGGTTAAGTCCGTGGTCTGGTGTGACTGCATGCTCATGACTGCAAGTTTGGCACACTTGTGCTTGCTCTGAAAGTGTAACCTGGGGGGACCTTGAACCACAACCACCACGGTGGTAAGGTGTTCCCACACAAAGTGTGGGCAAGGATGGGCACAGACACATAACCAAAACATACCGTGTGCCCACGGAGACACCACTGACCCCCCAAACCAGGGTAATATCCCCTGGACGCATACAATACCCCCAAAAAACACGAAAAAAAGTAGCAAAGACCAGGTTGAAAAACCGCAACAACCTCTCAAAGTGAGACGCATACAATATACATTACCCAATAGGGCCACAAACTCTCCTCACACAAAACCATGCAATGCAGCATGTCTCTGGGCACCAAATGAACATATGAACACTCAATTCCACACACCCAACCCAACTAAATGCACCCCTCCCCCCTCCTAAGAGTGTGATCACATGACCCAACTTTGAGCCAAAAAACAACCCCTGAGTAAACATCAACAAAGAGAAGGGACAACAACCACCAATAGCGCAAGTACAGTACCACTAGAAATCCTGACCAAATACACAAGCAACCATGCACCAGAAGCCAATGCACATTTTGACAGGACTTGCATACCAACAGAAGGCCCAGTGGGCCAAGAATACACTAGCCTCGACCCTCCATCACACCAATGGGCAAGTGACCTGTGCCACCCAACACATCCTACCATCCACAACCAGATGCACACCAACCATATATACTCATATACAATATGTATACCCCCAATGCATACCCCTGTAATCTCAGTATCTCACAACTCACTGTAACAAGGATGATGTAAGGTTGGATTCCTTCCGAAGAGAAAATAGCGCACTAGAAGACAAAGCCCCACAACACTGTCCACCGCTACTGTACAGCACTCTCCAGAAGGATTGTACACTGTCTCATATGAAACGCCTGCTAACGACCAACCTGTATCACATAGGAGCCTAAAATTGCATAGCGCACCACATTAAAACGCTGTGCTGTACCCACACAACATAGGATCGGGAGGACTTATCCTGTACTGTACTGTACTGTACTACAACGCATAAGAAGTGCATCGAAAACCAGTTAAATTCTAGGCTCTTATAAGAGCTTGTACCACTATACTACACACCTGGTCCGTCTCCATGGGTGCAGGTCAAACATGAGAAGACGACCCCCCAGAACCCAGAACCCTCAACCGCGATGACTACCCAGTAAACCACAGGTCCACAGCACACTAAATATCAACATGGAGTGACTGAGAAGTATGTACAAAGAAGGTGCACAGACACCAGCCTACCCTCCCACCGCTGCGCTGACTGCTCTTATGACTGTGGATACGGATGCGCCAACTTGCAAAGTATTCAATTGAGAATAAATGGTACCTGGCTGACTGATTGAGAACCTCCATAACCCCCAAAAGATAAGTTTTAACATACCAGCAGGAAGACAACGGCAGACCAAGGTATAGTGATAAGGATCCCAGAGGAATGCACAAAGAATGCGCGACAATGCAGATAAATGGATCCTACATCAACCAACGAAAAGCAAATGTGAAAGCCGGTGCTGGCATTGGGCTATCAGAAAAGAACCCACCCAACAAAGCTCCGAAGTTTCCAAGCCTGACTGAAACAGATCAAGTGGGATTAATAGTAGCCATAGTGCTAGAAAACACTTTAACATTCTGGGCATGTAGTTCTCTATATTAACCCAAGTGATCGCATGTAGAGGGATAAAATAAACCTAAAAGGATCAGAGAAGACTAGAAGAAAACACCGATCCAACAAAATGATGGATAGAAACCAGTAACAAGAAATGGTTCAAGAAAGTGGCGTACTTACTGCAAATATGATCGGCACCTACGACATCCCAATGGGTAAAAGGCCACAGCGGTGACAAGGGAAACGAAGCATGTGACAAACTAGCAGAAAAGGGAGCTGGGAAAGAAGTAGAGGATGTTCTCGACCTGTTGATACCAGATCACTTTGACGTCCAGGGAGCGAAGCTCTCAA
The DNA here is from genome assembly GCA_015025155.1 of Lactarius quietus. Lineage (NCBI taxonomy): Eukaryota > Fungi > Basidiomycota > Agaricomycetes > Russulales > Russulaceae > Lactarius > Lactarius quietus. The sequence goes on along the minus strand of WITN01000279.1, from coordinate 45,285 downwards.
CAATAACGCAGGCAATGGCCTACAGGGGAATAAGAGAGATGAACAAAAGGCACGAACAAAAAACCGACACATCCATCTGGGGATACACACAGCTACCCCCCAATCCGCTTGAAGATTCAACAATTCTTCTATAAGGTGATCAAGAAGGTGATACACAGTGCACACAAAATCGGAAAGTACTGGTTGAACATAAAAGACTTCAAACACAGAGCAGCATGCAAACACTGCGAAGATGATGAATCCATGAACCATATACTGACAGAATGTACGCACCCGACATCCCAACTCATATGGTCCATAGCCAAGAAAACCTGGCCCCACAAAGCGAACACCTGGCCTGAAATAAGGCTTGGAACAATACTAGGCTGCAGAGCACTCACCATACGGACAGAAGCCCAATGTGAAAACCACAGCATGTGAGACACGGCCAAGCTCCCACCCCCAACACAGGGATCAAGAGGCTCATAAAGATACTGATCTCAGAAGCGGCACACCTGATATGGGCCCTGAGATGTGACAGAACGATCCATGGCACAGAGCAAATGGAAAGAACAACAGAAGCCATCTGGCAAAAAACAAGCAATAGGAGACTATCCGAAGACAAGATAGCAGCGATAAAAGTGCTGCACAAAGACGATTACATAAAACTAGTCAAGAACACAAGAAAAAATCGCTAATCAAACATCATGGCAGTATTCCAGAGGACTGGTTACTTTGAGGAAAGGGTTTTTAGTGGGTAGAAACTTCAAGGTACCCCTGTTGCAAGTCTGAGTCCCACACTGCCCCTAGAAGGGCGTGCGTAAAGCATTTTATCCCCTTATCTCTCGAGTCCCCCCCGGGGACCTGCATCAGCACGTTAAGTGGGGCTGTTAGGTAACTAAGTTAACCACAGCTAAACTCATATTAGGTGGCCCTTCACTGCGATCAGTCCTCCAAGGAATCCTCAACTTAGTTATCTAAGGTTTGCCAAAAAAAGAGGGACCCCTTAGTAGGAGTTCTAACTGTAGTTATCTTAATTACTATCTCCTGCCACTTAATATATCGCTTGTCCAAAAAAAAAAATGAAAGCATAACCTATGTGTAGTAGAATAGATCAAAGTCAATCTCAGGTGGTATAGTAACAGTGCAACAGCTGGAATGTCCAAAGATTAGGCCAATTTTGTGGACCCAGCAGTGTCACCGGAGTCCAACAGGTTGCCAGCCCGAGTCGGTCTGGTTGGGATCACTGCGCAGTTCTGCAGAAGCAACTAAGTAAGATTCATTGCACTTACTTGGGACAGCATGACAGTGGAGTTGTTTGCAACAGAGTTGGGATAGTCATTGCTGCAGTAGAAAGGAGACCAGAGTGGGGTTGAATGAGAGTTGTAATTGGATTGAGTCTGGTTGCCCAAGTTATGTCTGTTCATATACAAGTCAGAGCCTAGTGAAGATCATGCCGTTGTCCCAGAATAGGCCCCAGGTGTGTTGCTTGGATTGCCCAGAGAGCTGTGAAGAAGTTCAGTCATTGATCCAGATGTAATTGGAGATGAGTCATTTGCACATGAATGAATTGTGATGAAGGGGTTTTGCATGATCCAAGTCAGCAAAGCACCAGGTTGTCAAGTTCCTTGACGGGAACTGATGATGCACAACAGGTGCAGATGTATTCTGTGGGTACAATGTAAGTTCAATGGATCACTCAAGATGCGGAGAGGCTGTGAGGCCAAGTGAGACAGAAGTAGGGAGGATAGAATTGTCAAGAGAGAAGCAAAGTACAAGCTGAAGTACTACAAGTGATACAGGCCAACTTATATACTACTTCAGTTATAAGTATGAGTCATTGTGAGTCACGTATACTAGTAAAGCTGTCCTAGGAATGAGTCAGACTCATAGCCTTGAGGTACATACTAATATGGTTTGGGAACAATGGATGCACTGCATTCGACTAAGGGGATAACCAGTAAGGGAGGAGTCAAGGGTAGAGGGTAGGAAGATAGAGAAAATGAAAATGTGTCCATATCATAGCTGCTAGTGATATCATGACACAGGTCCAGCCCAGGAAATTGACAGAGAGCAGCCAGGGAAAACAGAGACATACAGAAGAAGACCAGGGAAAGACGTAAAGCAGAGGTGGGGTGCACAAAGAAGAGGAGCACATATAGCCAGTTAGGCTTAGCTGCCCTGAGTGCCATCTTCAGCTATACCTGGCAACTGTACAGTTGGCCACAATCAGTAACCCTGAGTGCTGCATCTTGTCATCATCTGACACATTGTCGACTAGATCAGGGAATGTGGCTTCTGATGCTGACACTGACTTGATATTGCTCCATAGAACTACGATTGCCATCATCCACAAGGCAACATTGCAAGATCTGCTGCGATGCAGCAATGATGCCATAGTACTCCTCCTCCATGAATGCAATGAACTGCTGCAAGAACAGTAACTGGCAACTCAGCTTGTATCTGTGCAAGGCTTTGTTTTCTCACTAGGACCTTGGTCATAAGTGTTTCTCTTGGAGTGGCTCCAATCAACTATTCTGAGATCAACTTCTTGTCCCTGCCACCCCACCCTCTCCTGTATCTGATAATGAAAGACAGATTTGTACTAAGATGCAATGTAAGCAATCCACATAGTTCTTGGCATCCTGTAGATGTAAGTACCTTTTTGATTCAATTCATGTGCTTAAGTAACAGTGATATAGTGACACTACTTCAATGCAACCATGCAGATGGAGGACGCCAACACCATGCTCACAGATATCACTCCCGATGTCCTCACCAGTATACCTGACAACAGTGATAAGAGCAAAAAGAGGAAGAGGGAGTAATTTGTTGTTGCAACCCCCTGCATGTGTGGCTCTGTATTTTAATGTTCTGTATTGTTCTATGTCATACGACTTGTTCCCTCATTGTGATTCAATCAAATTCATTTGCACATCTATTTGCTGTGATTCGATGTAGCTACATCTCCTAAGTGAGTGATCTCTAACACAGGCTTCTCAAGAGGGAAGAACCAGGGGCTATGATCCCCATTGCATGGTGTCATGGGGATCATAGCCACAACAGACTGTATCAGCTTCACCTTGATGACCTGTAAATCTGTTTCAGCTGAGTATGCACACAAATAGACTGTATTTACAGACTCTTGCAGCAAGGTAGCATCAGGTTCAGACCACACTGAGACTAGCACATATGTGCACACTACCCCAGAGTGTTCACTCTGGAAAAAGAACTGAACTTTGCCAATACAAAAGGCTCCATCAGATACAGTGAACTATAGCTGGGATGTCCTGTCAGATGGCACTGCAACACTGGCAACACAATCAGATGCACCTTAATGTTGTGGGAACAACAAAGGAGAGCAACAGCAGTCTTGCATGAGTTCTCCTTCCACACAAAGTGAGCAATCTGTAAGTTAGGGAGGCATAGTCAAGCCCAGCAGATGTACTTGGGCACCCAGTCCAACCAAAGCACACCTTGTCCAAGTTCCACAACCAAGAAGGCATGGATCGCATCTGCACATTCATCATAGAATCTGACACTGGTCTCATCCCGTGCCCTGAGGAGGATGTAACCATTGCCAAGGTCAACTGCACCTTGAGGTAGTATAGGGTTGTCTGGTTCCAGGTCAGGGAGAATCATGTGTAATGCTGAGAGCTGTGAGTGATGTGGACTGCAGTTCACCAGGTTTGCATACAGGTTCAAGGGCTGCTTGATTTCCTGCCCAAGATTGCTGATAGTATGCTCAAGAGTCCACTGAGAAGAATAAGCCCCAGGCCCCAGGCAGGCAACGTCCTGAGCAAGGTGGGACAAACCATGTATGCTCTGTCAACAAAAATGGAGCTGTGAGACAATCTGACGATAGTACAATGCCTTGTACTCTTCTGTGAAGCCAAGTACTAGCAAATGAGCCTGTTGGATGTGTTGCACAGACACAGTGCACTGCTGGAGAAGTCAAACTGCTGAGACCACCTTGTAGAAGTTCTGCCAGTAGCGACAAGGGAGAGTACCATAGAGCAATGTAGGACAATAGCCAAACATGTAGACTAGCAGTTCCCATGCCCTAAATCCACTGTTGATCTTGTCCATGATGTTATGAGGAGGACAGTCAGAGCACCCCAGCAGATAAGGACAACAGAGCGCAACATCCTTGCCATGGGACTTCCATACATCCCTGACCAGTATGACCCAGTCCCAAGTGTCCTTTGAGTCATCCTTGTCACAGTCAATTGTTCCTCACCATAAGCCCAGGAGCAAGTCAGGGAGGTTGATGGTGATTATGTGCATATGGTCAATAGCTAAGCACCCCAGGAGCCCAGACAAATGCTTTGAAGGCAGTCCCATGAAGATACTGGGCTTGCATAGACCAGTCTCCTTCTGAATGAGTTTAAACTGCACATCTGTCTGGCATGTGATAAGTCAACCAAGGTTCCTGTGGTACAAGCTACGACCAGTGCTCAGAAGATCAAAGATGTCAACGTTGCCATGATTACACTCAGGAAGTTTGTAGTTCGCAGGTTTGAGGAGCATGGGATAATAATGCAGTCCCCCTGGTTTATGTCACCCTTTCAGCCCACAGTATTCACAACACCCAAAGACACTGTGGTGTCCAACCTGCCCATGGAGAGCCACAAGACCTGGCCCATCTGCAGTACCCAAGAAGAAGTATGGGTGGGATGTGAATATGTGCCTTGTAGAACAATCTCAGATACAAAGTCAGTCCCTCTGTAGCACAGACAGACAATGCAGCCCAGTATATATGAAAGAGTCAAGATTCTTGGGTTTCTTGTGACTGGGGATAAAACCTCCTGGCAGTACATACTTCTTTTTATAGTGAAGGTTGGGTGCAAGATCAAGCAAGACCCAGATATAGATCCAGCAGTCTGACTGCTTACTTTCATAGAGTTGTGCACTGTTGATCAAGAGCATGAGAAGTGTGTTGTCTGAGCCAAGGTTACCACATCTGGCCACCTCAAGTAGAATAGAGCTGTAGTATACGTCCTCATACACATTGATAGAACCACCAGCATGTAGTTCTGCAAGTAGTGGGTCCATCACTTGACATCAATTGCCCATGTTCCATGCTCTCTCATGGGTCCAATATTGAGCCTGTATTTGCAGGCCAACAGGTATCATCAGGGCCTGCTTCCAGGGCACTGACACATCTTTCTTCCCCCAAGTAACAGTTTCATATTGCAGCTCAGAACATTCAGGACACGTGTGAAGATCAGAGTATGGCCCAGAAAAGGCCACACACAAATTTTCACACATGTCTGTCATTATCAGAACCACCCCAGTGAGTTCAGGAAGAGTTCACTTCATCTGGTCATACGTTGGGGCATGCATGTCAGGGAAATGCTGTTTGATGCACTTGCAGACACCATTGTAAGTTGCCTGAGAGCCATTAGTGGTTGCCAAGAAGATCCCAAGACACATTTGCAGGTCATTGTCTATGTGAGGCTGTGTAGTAACAGGATACTGCAACCATTCCTGGACATCATTCAGAATGAAGTCATTGTCTAGAAATGCACCCTCTAGACCCTTGATGAACTCTATGGATGTGCGATGAGTCTCAAGACAGGGCTCCATATCATCTGGGCTCCAGTCATCAGCTCCACCAGGGATATTGTCCTTGTCTTCAGGTGGATCATCTTTGCCACCATTGCCAGCATCAGACAAGCACTAAGAAATCCCATTCTTCATCAGCGGTGGGTGGTGCAGGTGAAGGAGAGTGTTCAAGCTCAGGGCTTGGACAACTTGGAGGGGTCTCATCCTCCTGTGCCCCACCCATATCCAATGTCTCAGCTCACAGGGATCCAGGGGGTCCAGATACATATGGTTTGATGCCAGGTCATTGTCATAGACTAGATCTGCTGCTTTAGAGGGGCTTTCTTCATACATGCTGGGGTCTGTAGAAAGATCCCTCAGAGGACTGTGGTCCAATTCTTCTCAAGTGTGTTTCTCCTTCATTGATGCATGCGGCTGTGGCCTTGCCCTTCTGAAATGTCATGTGGGGACAGGTCGCTGTCCTGGTGCTCAATGACCAGGCCCCACTGATGTACACATGGGTCAGTGAATCTCAGAGGGGCAGTTTACTCATACTCATGTTGATCAAGTTTTCTATACTTTGCATGGTTATAGAACATCACCCTTGAGATGGGGATAGGCCTTTTGCAGAACCTAGAACACCTGCATGTATGCATGCTTGCTCATGGGTTGTGGTGCAGCGGCATCAGAGCAACAATAAGAATGAGACCAGAGAGCAGTACAATGACAAGGAGAAGTTGCAAGAAGCACAAGCAGACCAAGAACCCAGAGCAAGATCTCATAGTGGCACAGTGACTTGGTGTCAGAGGCACTGCAGAATACAGGCAAGAATGACTTAGCAAGAGATGTGTTGCAGTGCACAATTGAGAGGGACTTAGCCAATTTCTGTGTAGATATTAAACTTTGTCATCCAAAAGTTAATACAACATAGATGAAATGTGCAAATTGCATGAAATGTGCATTCAAGGGAAATCATTTGAATTGAATACAGATGAATTAGAATGACTTCATGCAATTGAATTCAGACAGAATCAACCGAACTCATTTACTGAACAGTGATTTTCACCTCAGTCATTCCAGTTCAACTCAATCCACTGGGACTCACCAGGATTCTCACTGGGCTTTAAGCTCAAAAGTTCTGTAAAAACTCAATTTGTACTCAAAGATTGTTATGGGTTACAGTAATAAATTAGCAAAAGAGTTAAAGTTTACTTATTACGTGACAGCATTTTGCACCTGTTGTGATTAGTAACCTTTAACTCTTTTGGTAGTTTATTGTCTCAAAAAAATATTTAAGTCCAAATTGTGTTACTTCAACAGTTTTAACCTTAAAGATCAATTCTCAGGTCTAGTGTGGCATGTAAGTTAGGGGTGTAACTTCAGTGAGAATCCCGGTGAATCCCAGTGGATTGAGTTGAACTGGAATGACTGAGGTTGAAATCGCTGTTCGGTAAATGAGTTCGGTTGATTCTGTCTGAATTAAATTGCGTGAAGTCCATCTAATTCATCTGTATTCAATTCAAATGATTTCCTTTGAATACGCATTTCATGCGATTTGCACAGTTCATCTATGTTGTCTTAACTTTTGGGTGACAAAGTTTAATATCTACACAGAAATTGGCTAAGTTCCTCTCAATTGTGCACTGCAACACATCTCTTGCAAATCTGCTAAGTCGTTCTCACCTGTATTCTGCAGCGCCTCTGACACCAAGTCACTGTACCACTGTGAGATCTCGCTCTGGGTTCTTGGTCCGCTTGTGCTTCTTGCGACTTCTCCTTGTTGTTGTACTGCTCTCTGGTCTCATTCTTATCGTTGCTCTGATGCCGCCGCACCACGACCTGCAAGTGAGCACACATACATGTGGGTGTTCCAGGTTCTGCAAAAGGCCTATCCCCATTTTGAGGGCGACGTTCTATAACCATGCGAAGTATAGGGAACTTGATCAACGTGAGTATGAGTAAACCACCCCTCTGAGATTCACTGACCCATGTGTACATCAGTGGGGCCTGGTCATTGGGCACCAGGACAGTGACCTGTCCCCACACGACGTTGCAGAAAGGCAAGGCCACAGACACGTGCATCAACGAAGGGGAAACATGCTTGAGAAGAATTGGACCACAGTCCTCCGAGGGATCTTTCTACGGACCCCGGCATGTATGAAGAAAGCCCCTCTGAAGCAGCAGATCTAGTCTACAACAATGACCTGGCATCAAACCATATGGATCCAGACCCCCCTGGATCCCTGCAAGCTGAGACGTTGGATATGGGTGGGGCACAGGAGGATGAGACCCCTTCAAGTGGTCTGAGCCCCAAGCTCGAACACTCTCCTTCGCCCACACCACCCGCCACTGATGAAGAATGGGATCGCCAGCACTCGTCCGATGGTGGCGATGGTGGCGAAGATGATCCACCCGAAGACGAGGACAATTAGTGTTTTCCCAGCTTGGCTTGGCCTGAAAGCTGCTGCAATGGCTCGACATTTTGCGGCTGAGGGCTTGAGGTGTTTAGAGCCGCGACCATCAATGAAGGCCTCAGAGGGCTTAGGCTCTTTGCGGCTCGAAGCCCCAAATTTATATGTTTGCAGCTTACCCAGCTCATGAGCCACGGCCCATATGTCAGGGTATAACTAAGGTCAATAAATTTGAACACATTTGCTACACAATGTGAATGTATATACTCTAAGTCGTATTGGAGATGCAACCTATATCCATGAGAGATGGAACAGAAGACATGAGAAGAAGGACGAGCAAGGCGGGACAATGACTTGGATTGAAACAGAATGTCAGAAAGTAGGTAGGGAGTAACACATTTAAGGAGCCCGTCGAGAAACAAGAAGGATGAACAAAGAGCTCCTTTGGCCACCCTGAAAGAATCAGTTTTTTTGTCCGTCTGCATGCATCTGTTTTACGCCCAACCCACAGATCAGGCTGAAGAGGGAATTGGGATCGTGCCTGTTGTTGGTGGACACCCTCTGAAAACTCAGTGAGTAAACACGGTAAGTCATCCGACTACATGAGTAATACTCACCTGTGAACAACATACAGGACAGTTATTGTGACCTCTCTCAACCACTGGTCCACACAGTCCCTTTGGAACACATGCCAACATGCCAACATCCTGAGATCCACCTTGGAATCATAATCCTCCAGACAAATCAGGTGCTCTCAACCCTCGGCACTAATCATCTGACCAAGGTCTAGTGCAACACATACCCAATCAACTCACAACACGGAATGAAGAACATTGTCAACCCATGTCCATCCCACCGGTCTATGTCCCACCCTCAATGGTGCCAGATCCCAGTCCCAAATTCTCGTATCGCGCTGTACCAGTGCTCTGTGCTGCAGGCTAAACACAAGCAAAGCATCTGCGGCACACATTGACCACCACCATTTGCGTTTGTGATCCCGCGGGGACTTGGTTGTAACCTTGTCAACTTTGCTGGCAGTGGTATTTGGCAGGCGGCCGAGCAGACATGGTACAAGAGGTCTAAGTGGGAGGGGAGAAAAAAAATGAATACTGTTGGGAATTGTTGGCGAATCTGTGAATACAAATGAGGATCAGATCAAGAAGTTGTCAGTAAAAAAGTGACAGCTGGCAGCCTGCGCTGTAAGCTGTGGGGCACAGCCTGGTACAAATGAAGCTTTTGCTGGGAGCCGTGGGAGTGGCTCACCAAAATTGAAGCTGGAGCTGTGGGCCATGTCGGGCTGCCACTGTACCCCAGGTCTGGCACGTCTTCTGACAGCTGGTGGTGGCTGGCTTATGGCCCACAAGCCAAGCCAGCAAATCACTAAGGACGATATCCCGGGGCCTGAGGCGCAACCGGACGATATCCCCGGCGGACCCGATGACTGGAGCCCAGACGATATGGAGCCCTGTCTTGAGACTCTTCACACATCAATAGAGTTTATCAAGGGTCTAGAGGGTGCATCTCTAGACAACGACATCATTCTGGACGACGTCCAGGAATGATTGCGGTATCCTGTTACTACACTGCCCCACATAGATGACGACCTGCGAATGTGTCTTGGAATCTTCTTGGCAACCACTAACAGCTCTCAGGCAACTTACGATGGTGTCTGCAAGTGCATCAAACAGCGTTTCCCTGACGCGCATGCCCCGACTTACAACATCAGGAAGATGCTGAAAAAGTTTTTGGGTTTTGCCACATTTTTCCGGGTTCCTGGTTTCTTGGCACTGATAAACACGGCAACCACAGAACCAGGTTGGTGATTATTTTATTTATTTATTTCGATATTTTCAGCCCATATATTTCCACTGTGGTGACGTTGCGTACTGTTTTGGGTAAACTCTGATTTCTTGTGTAAACCTACTAACTTACATTAAAAATAAAAATATCATAAAAATAACAAATAAAGAAAAATAACACGTAAACAATGTGTGTTTTTGTAACCCTCCCTCTCCACATATTCTACCACGGCCAGGTCGCTCAACCACTTCGCCTGCCCACCCACCCGCCTCCTCGTGTGTTGTCCATGCCGCTCCCCCTTTGCATGACAGCGGGGCATGTGAGCGTGGCCACATTGTGGCCCCCCCTCCTGTGCATCCTCCCACTTGTCCAACACCCCAACCCCTCTCTTGCGTCCCACCCACACGCCCCCCCTCCTCCTGCCGCATTCCCACCCCCTGTTTGTACGTCCCCTTTGCATGCGAGTTGGAGGTGAGGGACTGCACCCCCCCAGTCTCTGCATGAGCTGCATGGCCGGGCATGCATGCAACCAGGTGCGGGATCAGGCACGAGTGCAGTGTGGGGGTGACGTAGGTATGGGAATGGGGCAGGGGGAGGGGGGAGTGGGGCATCACACGACTTGGGTGCATGGGCAGTGCACAATCCAGCGTGCGCGAACATGGTGGGGCAGGGCAGGGACAAGAGCAAAACACTCTTGTGCCCCCTCTACAGTATTGACTTAAAAAAAAAAGGACTTTGTTTATGTAATTGTAATTTGTATTAGTTGATAAACTTATTCTCTTATTTTCTTAAGTTGTGAGTGACAACAAGACAGTTTTTGTGTTTCAGCCAGTTCCGGTGGTTTTTGGGGTTTTAGGCCAACCATATTAGGCATGGTTCTGGGTGAGGGAGGGTAAAGTTTTTCCAATCAGGTGGTTCAAGTGGTTTTAAGTGGTTTTAGGCCCAAAAACGTATTTTTCAGGCCCAGGAACCATCAAAAACTTTTTACACATGCTCCTGATGGACCAGATGAAACAAACTCTCACCGAACTCACTGGGGTGGTTCCAATAATGACAGACATGTGTGAAAATTCGTGTGTGGCCTTTTCTGGGCCATACTCTGATCTTCATGCATGTCCTGAATGTTCTGAGCCATGATACGAAACTGTTACTCAGGGGAAGAAAGACGTGTCGGTGCCCCGGAAGCAGGCCCTGACAATACCTGTTGGCCCACAAATACAGGCTCCATATCAGTCCCACGAGAGCGCACGGAACATGGGCCATCAACGTCGAGTGATGGACCCATTACTTGCAGAACTATGTGCTGGCAGTTCTATCAACGTGTACGAGGACGTATACTACAGCTCTATTCTACTCGAGGCAGCCAGACGTGGTGACCTTGGCTCAGACAACACACTTCTCATGCTCTCAATCAACGGTGCACAACTCTATGAAAGTAAGCAGTCAGACTGCTGGATCTATATCTGGGTCTTGCTTGATCTCGCACCTGACCTTCGCTACAAAAAGAAGTATGTACTGCCAGGAGGTTTTATTCCCGGTCCCAAGAAACCCAAGAATCTTGACTCTTTCATATATACTGGGCTGCATCATCTGTCTGCGCTACAGAGGGACGGGCTTCGTATCTGGGATTGTTCTACAGGGCATGTATTCACATCCCACCTGTACTTCTTCTTGGGTACTGCAGATGGGCCAGGTCTTGCAGCTCTCCATGGGCAGGTCAGACACCACAGTGTCTTTGGGTGTTGTGAATACTGTGGGCTGAAAGGGCGACATAAACCAGGGGGACCGCATTATTATCCCATGCTCCTCAAACCCACGAACTACAAACTTCCTGAGTGTAATCGCGGCAATGTCGACATCTTCGATCTTCCGAGTGCTGGTCGTAGCTTGTACCACAGGAACCTTGGTTGACTTATCGCATGCCAGACAGACGCACAGTTTAAACTCATTCAGAAGGAGACTGGTCTATGCAAGCCCAGTATCTTCATGGGACTGCCTCCAAAGCATTCATCTGGGCTCTTGGGGTGCTTAGCTATTGACCATATGCACATAATCACCATCAACCTTCCTGACTTGCTCCTGGGCTTATGGTGAGGAATGATTGACTGTGACAAGGACAACTCAAAGGACACTTGGGACTGGGTTGTACTGGTCAGGGATGTATGGAAGTCCCATGGCAAGGACATTGCACTCTGTCGTCCTTATCTGCCAGGGTGCTTTGACTGTCCTCCTTGTAATGTCGCAGACAAGATTAACAGTGGATTTAAGGCATGGGAACTGCTAGTCTACATGTTTGGCTATTGCCCTGCATTGCTCTATGGTACTCTCCCTCGTTGCTACTGGCATAACTTCTACAAGGTGGTCTCAGCAGTTCGACTTCTCCAGCAGTGCACTGTGTCTGTGCAATACGTCCAACGGGCTCATTTGCTGGTACTCGACTTCACAGAAGAGTACGAGGTGTTGTACTATTGTCAGATGGTCTCACAGCTCCATTTTTGTCGACAGAGCGTACATGGTTTGTCCCACCTCGCTCAGGATGTCCACCTAGGGCCTGGGGCTTATTCTTCTCAGTGGACTCTTGAGTGTACTATCAGCAATCTCGGGCAGGAAATCAAACAGCCCTCAAACCCGTATGCAAACCTGGCAAACTGCGGTCTATGTCGCTCACAGCTCTCAGCATTACACACGATTCTCCCTGACCTGGAACCAGACGACCCTATACTACCCCGTGGTGCAGTCGACCTTGGCGATGGTTACATCCTCCTCAGGGCATGGGATGAGACCGGTGTCAGATTCTATGGCAAACATGCAGATGCGATCTGTGCCTTCTTGGTCATGGAACTCGGACAAGGTGCGCTTCCGGTGGACTGGGTGCCCAAGTACATCCACTGGGCCCAACTACGCCTCCCTAACTTACAGATTGCTTGCTGTGCATGGAAGGAGAACTCACGCAAGACTGCTGTTGCTCTTCTTCATCATTCCCGCAACGTTAAGGTGCATCTGATTATGTTGCCACTGTTGCGGTACCATGTGACAGACATCCCGGTTATAGTTCACTGTATCTGACGGAGCATTTCATATTGGTGAAGTTCAGTTCTTTTTCTGGAGCGAACACTCTGGGGTCGTGTGCGCATATGCGCTAATCTCAGTGTGGTCTGAACCTGATGCTACTTTGCTGCAAGAGTCCGTAAATATGGTCTATTCATGTGCATACTCAGCTGAAATGGATTTACAGGTCATCGAGGTGACGCTGATACAGTCTGTCGTGGCTATGATCCCCATGACACCACACGATGGGGATCGCAGCCCCCAGTTCTTCCTTCTTGAGAAGCCTGGGTTAGAGATCACTCACTTAGGAGATGTAGCTACATCGAATCACAGCGAATTGAATTTGATTGATTCACAACGATGGAACAAGTCAAACAATGTAGAACAATGCAGAACATTAACATAGAGCCACACATGCAGGGTTGCAACAATGAATTACTCCCTCTTCCTCTTTTTGCTCTTATCACTGTCGTCAGGTATACTGGCGAGGATGTCGGGAGTGATATCCGTGAGCATGGTGTCAGTGTCCTCCGTCTGCATGCTCGCATTGAAGTAGCATCGCTATATCATTGTTAGTTAAGCACATGAATTGAATCAAAAAGGTACTTACATCTACGGGATGCCAAGCACCACATGGATTGCTTACATTGCATCTTAGTACAAATCCATCTTTCATTATCAGATACGGGAGAGGGTGGGGTGGCAGGGACAAGAAGTTGATCTCAGAATATTCGATTGGAGCCGCTCCAAGAGAAATGCTTATGACCAATGTCCTAGTGAGAAAACGAAGCCTTGCACAGATATGAGCCGAGTTGCCAGTTACTGTTCTCGCAGCAGTTCATTGTGTTCATGGAGTAGGTGTACTACAGCATCATTGCTGCATCGCAGCAGATCTTGCAATGTTGCCTCATGGATGACAGCAATTGTAGTCCTATGGAGCAATCTCAAGTGTCACGTTTCTACTAAACGTTGTTCCGACTTGGAACTCTTTGTCGACCTTGATCCAAGAACAGGCAAACAGCAGTTGAATAACGATTGCCAAATACGAAGACGAACCAAACGACAAGGGCTTCGCCTTAAAGTGGAGGAATACAACAGGGATCTTCAAGAGATGAGAGGACAGATCACACAAGGATCAACAAGATGAGAGGAACAGGCTCTAACAGCCAACACTTCTATTGTTCGAGGTAGATCTCAAGACAACGAAGATAAGGTCTCGTCTATCAAGACAGAGCACCTTATATACACTACAGGGCTGACTCCTAAACTGAGTCCCAAACAAAATAACAGGTATCGTACCATAACGTATCGTCCAATAAGCTATCAGGGATAAACGGCCCAAGCTTTACAACCAATCAATCAACAGGGATAAGCCCATACAGTACATGAGGCAGAAGGCCCCACCATGAGTCAGAGATAACACTATGTGACTCACTATCGTCCAGTAATCGTCCGGCGCAACATCAGCGCATCATAAGTACAGCCATCAGGCAACATCAGAATGTTCCAATCAGAATGAATCAAAGACAGGACAAAGCCTAACCAAGTTGGGAATCTCGCATCCAACTATACCCTCTCAGGAATTATATCTCGACCTGAGGTAATCGCGTTCCCCCGTGACTTATCCTTTAGACCAGATCCTCGTGGTCTGGGGGTTACTGATCACGTTACTAATCCCGTGACTCAGTCCTACACATTCCTAAACGAACAGTATCGCCAGTGTTGTTATCCACAATGAAACGACCTTCAGTACTCAACATTCGCGCGATGTCATATGTCTCATCTGCATCTAATTGCAGTGCATCTTCATCTTCTTCTTCATTGAACCGCACTTCAGGGGGGTCTTCAGCCTTCTCAGGCAATGCGAATCGTACTTTCATCGGCTTGGTGACACCAGTGGCCATGACACGTGCTCTGCACGTGACATCAAGTCGGTGTCGGTGTCAGAAGCCACATTCCCTGATCTAGTCGACATCGTGTCAGATGACGACTAGATGCAGCGCTCAGGGTTACTGATTGTGGCCAACTGTACAGTTGCCGGGTACAGCCGAAGATGGCACTCAGGGCGGCTAAGCCTAACTGGCTATATGCGCTCCTCTTCTTTGTGCACCCCCACCTCTGCTTTACGTCTTTCCCCAGTCTTCTTCTGTACGTCTCTGTTTTCCCTGGCTGATCTCCGTCGATTTCCTGGGCTGGACCTTGTGCTTTGCCGACTTGGATCATGCAAAACCCCTTCATCGCAATTCATTCACGTGCAAATGACTCGTCTCTGATTACATCTGGATCAATGACCAAACTTCTTTGCAGCTCTCTGGGCAATCTGAGCAAAACACCTGGGGCCTATTCTGGGACAACAGCACGATCTTCACTAGGCTCTGACTCGTATATGAATGGACACAACTTGGGCAGCCAGACTCCATCTGATTACAACTCTCATTCAACCCCACTCTGGTCTCCTTTCAACTGCAACGATGACTATCCCAACTCCATTGCAAACAACTCCACTCTCATGCGATCTCAAGTGAGTGCGATGAATCTTACTTAGTTGCTTCTTCAAGCGCTCACATGCATCTTCTCCAAGGCAAAGATCCAGCGAATCTCTGAGCAAGACCTCATAATCGCTCAAAACCCCACATTCATGCACATATATGCAGAGAATGTCACTCTCAAAATTCGTGCTGACTCTCTAGAGTGAGTTCTCATTTCATCGCCCAGAATACTAATGCATGCTCTCACAGGAAAGCCTACAATGAGCTTGTGGCTTCCCACAGAACCACGCCCCATGTGCAGACTGAGGAGATCCGAGAGCTGACTCCCGAGGAACCCGAAGGTTACCCTGATATAGACTATTGGTACAAGCACAACCAACTGGACGAACAGAAGTGACGAGAAGAATTCAAGTCGAACAACAGGGCCACTGGCGATAGTCACCGAGGACCCAAGCCAGAGACCAATGATAACGTCACCTTCTGGCATTTCCAACATGAAGACGGTACGGTGCTGGATGGTGAGGAGATCAGGAAGATCCACAAAGAAGCCAAGATTCAATGGAAGCTTTTATCTGATAAGTATGGGGATATTGGATTGCCATGGACGACTGTGTCCCCAACACCACAACTCGACTTTTGTCTCAGGATGGAGGACAAGTTTCCTCTCCTGTGTCTCTGCGACGACCACTACAAGGCTTTAACTATCACATATGCTGACTATTCTCATTGGTATCTGAAGTGGGTCAAGTCCAAGGTGAAGTGCAAGTGCCCTTGCAAGTGCGGGGCAAGGTCCAAGACGAAGTCCAAGTCCAAGGGGAAGTCCAAGTCTCTGTCCAAGTTCAAGTACAAGTACACCTCTCCACCCAAGTACAAGTACAAGTACAAGTACAAGTCTGAGGATGAGGATGAGGATGAGGATGAGGATGAGGATGAGGATGAGGATGAGGAAGAGGACAAGGACAAGGACAAGACAGAGTCCAAGGTTGCTCCACAAAAACGCAGACACTCATCGAGCTCTGTCTCACCACGGAAGTCACAATGCCAGGAAGGCACGACACACCATGTCTCGAAGATGCAAGAGGAGAGCAAGGATGATGACATGGAGGACGACGAGGGTCAGGACAACAGGGAGGAGGACAAGGAGGACAAGGAGGACAACAACAACAACAACAACAACAACAGCAAGTCTGACAAGGGGGACAGCTCAGACGACAGTGATGACGATCTCGACCTTCTCCACCCCCCCGAACCCCCTCTATTCGTCACAGTCCATGGCGACCAGTGGCCAACTCTGCAAATCCCTCCAAGAAGTCATCTATGCTTCGCAAACCCAGGTCTGTCCATTCTCCCATGAAGCTGAGGCCACACACCACACAAGCTGCAGCAAGCAGCAAGGGGAAGTCAACACCACGCAGGACACCATCCGTCCAGACACCTTCAGGGGCAAAATTGAAGGCACGCCCTGCGTACACTGGTGCAAGCCACAAGGAGAAGTCGAAGACAACATCTAATACACCAGAAGATCCCCCTGCATCAATCATTAACCCAACTCCCCCCGCTCCAAGCAACGACACCAGAGCAAATTCAACCAATGTAAGTGTTTGTACTCTCTCATAGCAATGCTAACAATGTCGCCACCTCCATCTAGTTCAATCCCAATCCACTGTGCATGTTGACTATTACACTGAGCCAGGTTGCTAACATATCACCTAGTGCCAATATCATACAGATGACTCCTCCTGCCAGTGCTCCGGAGAACATGGATACACGTGAGGACGAAGGTATGTGACTACATAAACCCCTATGGCACTGATGACATTGCAATAGGGCCCAATCGTCAACGTGACTCTGGAAGCAACAGCAGCAATGCGCCCCCGATGGCGCCACCCTCCAAAGCCCCTACTCCCACTCCAGATGCTGGCACACTGGAGGCGAGAACCTCGATGGCACCACCCTCCAAATCCCCTACTCCTGCTCCAACCAGGGGCACCTCGGAATCCAGACACGCCTCCACAGCCCTGTCAAACAATGCCCCGACGCCTGGCCCAAGCAGCAGCATCTCTAATTCTAGGCATGCCTCCGCAGCCCCGCCAAGCAATGCCCCAATGCCCAGTCCAAGCAGCAGCATCTCAGAAAGTGGCTTGGGAACAAATTCAAACACGTCGAGAGAAGGCAAAGGCAAGGCCAAGAAACCAGTTCCAATGCGTCCAGGGAAAGCAAAGACCGCCAGGTGAGTTATTCATCAATACATAGGCTACGCTAATCTGTCTCCAGGAACCTGTACACAATCGACTACCTCAAAGTCCACTCAGTCACAAGGGAAGAGTTCATGAAGGTTTGGGTCAACCTGGATGAGGCTACCAAGGAGGTAAGTACCCTCCTCTCTTCGGCATATGCTAGAACTAACAACTATGCATGCTACCCACAGATATACAAACAGTGGGAGACGGACGCAAAGAGCACTGCCGAATTGAGCTTGGCATGAACCACATCAACAGTATACAGGTACACACCCACTAACATACTCAGAATCACACTGACAACCATCACTCAACATAGGATTTTCAGAGCGCAGGGATGGGATTGTGTTGTATGGACAGGCATAGTATCAGAATGGACTTGATTGTAGTGTAATGTGGTGGATTGCATTGGACTGTCGTTATTCACTTGAATCCAATACTGTTCATTCCTCTGCAATTGGTATCAATGGGATTCAAGGAGTGATTTTAATATGAGTTCAATTAGCACGCAATTGAAACCATTTGGATTCAATGGGAAATGAATCCAATTGCATATTGTCTAACTCATTGGACCCTATCATCAGCAAAATAATTGAAAAATTTTAGGCCCTTATAATACCTTGTAATCACCGTGATGGTCATAAATACTTCCTTGATTACAGAATCAGTGAAAGCAGCTGTTGATGGCTCAATGATTTCATAAACTGCTGATGTTTCAGTGTGAATATCATAAGTGGCTTGATTATTACAATATATTTTGTAGATGGTGAGGCCTTTAGCAATGGCAAGGCCTTTGGCGATGGCGAGGCCTTTTGCTGTCTGTGGGTCTTGACATGCCTTTTGCTGTCTGTGAGTCTTGATATGCCTTGGCCATGATTATAATAGCTTTTGCCCGTCCCAACTGTTGGTCATCACTTGCTACCTTGTAACACCTTATGTGGATTCAATTTGATCACCATGTCATATCATATACCATCTGCCTGACAAGCAGCCACAAGTGCTTTGATTCGTTGTGATGGATTGCAGCTTTTGTCGGCCTTATGTTTTCATACACACTCATAATGGTGGAAATGCAAATTCTGGATTGTCATTTCATTTCTTTATGTACAATTCTATCTAATACAACTATGCCTACCGACGATGACACACTGTCTTGGACTTGGACTTGGACTTGGACTTGGACTTGGACCTGGGCGTGGGCGTGGGCGTGGGCTGCAGCTCCACGCTTGTGCATCTGCGTCGCTTCACGCCCCTTGGCTCCCTGTCGTCACCATGTTCCACATCCTTGTCAGGCTTGAAATCCGGCAAAGGCGTTGGGCTATGGACACCTCCAGTTTGTGACACTGGAGGAGTCCGTTGTATGTCGTCTTCATCTTCTAGAGGCGAGAGTTGTGAATCGGGATCGTCCCAGGCATATGATTCAGGATCATCCCAGGCATCTGGAATTGTGATGATGACCATGGAAAGGTGCAGAAAACAAGATACTCACCTGTTACTTTGTCAGCTGCTTGCTCAGCCATTGTCTCTTCAGTACAACATTCCTTGGTTTGTTCTTCCACCATTGCGAGAAAATTGTCAGGGGAACTGGCGTGTTGTCTGTCGGGTGCAAGGCCATTCTCATCTCCGAAGAGTTCGCTGTTAATGGTCATTAGCAAAGTAAACAGGTGTTAATTAAGTACCTATGCATTCCAGTGCCCAATAGTATGCGCTGTCCACTGCTTGTCAAACTTGAAGATTCGGAATAAAAAGTCTGTGAAATCTTGGTAGTCGAACAACCCATCCTTGCCACTCCATGTGTTCTGCGAACTCAAAGAGTGTCAGGCTTATTGACATGTAAGTTGTGACACCAAGAACAAAATGTTGTGCACCTACGACTATAGCCACATATACCATGATCGGTATAGTGACTTGTCTGACATTGTTCATCTCACACACGGACCGGCGAGTAGGTTTGTCCCCAGTTTTGGGAATTTCCATGGCCATCCTCAGACCTGAGAATATAGCCCGTAGACACTGTCAAATTAAGTTAGTGAAATATCGTGTAGTCCAAATCAACGTACATGCATGAGAAAGTATCCCCTCATGAAGCCGGATAGGACCTTCTTGGGGTCGTAATTGTCCGGGTCTTCATACAAGAAAGATGGAGGACTGGTTCCAGTCACACGGAACTCATTGGACCAGGCCTTCAGTTTGGCTTGGACACTGGGATAATGTCATCACAGGGATCTGAACGAAGAATAAGACCTATGTAATGATTGGGCGTGGTAAGCAGGATGACAAGTCGCTCCCAAGGCTTACCTATCAAGTGAACTGGACTTACCAATGTACTATACAATGACTGATGCTCTTAGTGAGCGGCTGACGGATGCTTAGTAGTAGTAACGGTATTACGCGTCATCACTAGTAGTAGTAGGCACTCGCATGTATGTTATAAGGAAGCTGTCGACTGATGTGGTCGACAGCTTGGATTTCTTGTTAGCTTCTCTACTTCTCAATCAATTGGGTTCCCTCTCTACTCCCCGGGTTACATTCCATGGAAGGAACGGACCACATGACGCCTCTAATCAGCAACTGGTCATAGATGAATACTCCACCTTCGCGCATTGAGACAATTACTCAGCCTTCGTGCTTGAGGACAGGCATTGCTAAGTCACCACGTTCACTTTGCGTAGCCTAAGTCAGGCTTATGTGCTACCCGCATGTTACAACCTACCTGACTGGATCTTTACTGTACAATGTGAGATATTTGATTGGAATGAGCATGCGCCCAGTCGTTGTGGAAACCGCGATCTGATTTCGTTTGGGACACTAACAGTAGTGGTGTATTGGTTTGACTGGCCATTTTGGCTGTAAGTCCCTTCATGCGGTTAAGGTCACTGGAGCAACCAGTTCCTATCCCTCGACAAAGCTATGCCTAACATGAATGATGTGTAAATATGAGGGAGAGTACTCACCGATCTCTCCACATTCTTCAAGTCCCCCTGTTCCAAACGTGTCTGGAATTCTTCACTGAATGACAGTGTGGCGGCACTGTAGATGCCATATTTTTCCATAATATCTTTGGTCCTATATAACTATGAGATGTATTGTCTGTTATATGCGCATATACTTGACTCACAGAAACCGGTACTTGTGTGTGGAGCCTGGTGAGACCTGCTCCCGTGCAACGACTATGAGATTGTCAGCCGTGATGAATGGGTGGACACAGCGAAGGAGAAATCGTCCACAAGACTCTATAGCAGGTATGAATGCGCTACTGTCAGACCATGTCAGTATGCTAGTTTGAGGAGAATGTGTCCAACTCACGATGTAGCAGGCGGTGCTTGCCAGTCAGGCTCACTGGTGGCCTGTGTTGATTCGCCGCCCTTCTGCATGGACGGACTGACAGAGCGATCTGTGGAGAACATTGTGGAGAGGGGGTATGAAGAAAAGGAATGGTGCATACACCTACCTTGCAAAAAAACCCTTTAATACACCTGTGACTGCTCCAAAAAGTGTCAAATAACAGCCCAATTAGGCATATGACTTACCACTTATGGATAAATGAAAATATGATTCATGACGCATCTAGAAGTTGTCAGTGTGTGCAGATGTGACGAGTGGGAACACTTACTCGATGCCCTTGAATACAGATACGCAAAGTCAGAGTTATTAGCAAGTGCCATTCATGTATGGCAATCAATGCGATACATGAAAGGCATTTGCTAAATAACTCACTGTGATATATCAACAATTCTCAAATTATGTACGAGTTTCCTTGATGGCCACAAGCTCATTCTGGTTAAATACAATGTTTCGGTAAGACAGTCCATCGCAATACTCCAATACTCCACCAGCCATTGTCCTTCACCCTTCTCCTCCTTGACAATACCTGGTATGCCAAACCATGAGCCCTGGATGGCTATGACCTCACCGCCGACCACGGGTTCCCACGGAACAAGAAATCTTGGGTGGACAGAGATTTGCTTTGTGCAGGAACGCCCAGCAATGCTGATGATAACTTCTCCTTCCTTCGGTGTCACAGTGCGGCAATGCCACGAAACAGTCCTACCCGTGGACTTCTCGTATGCTTGTAAGGACTTGTCATTGGATTCGTGTGTGTTGTGAATGTAGAACGGAATCGTTTTCCATTCAGTGATGGTTTGGATTTCTTTTGTAAAGATCCAATGACCTGTATGACTTAGTTCAAGAGTAAAATAAGTAGTCAAAGTACTTACTTCCTTCAGGTTTGGGCGTAGAGCCCCGTGGTTGATAGCTGTCAGGGTTGGGCAGAGGGGTGGCCTGTCAACGACCAGGGTTTGTTTTTGCGATCTCCTCTTCTGCCGACCTAAGTAGAATTGAGTAAAATATGTTTTCAGACATATAGCATACATACATCAGTCTGAGATGGTGCCAGCCGAACGACTGGAGCGGCAATGCAGACCCGGTGAACAAGGCGTTGAGTTCGACGGTCACAGACGTGTTTCCTATGTCCTTGATGACCCCATCGTACCCTCTGTGCGATCCTTGAGTGATGACGACCCTTCTACCCAGCAGAGGGTGGACAAGGTCGTGGGCCAGGAGCAATGCAGCTTGCGATGCGGCGACCTCTAAGTCACGCATGTCGATTTTGAACTGACTCAATGTAAGTTAGGGCTACTTAGGACATAGTATTACTTACCTCCGTAAACGTGCACTCGTCTATCACAAGGGCCTGAGTGTCATCCACCGCCATGATACAGCCGCAACGCTCAGGGAGCTCGGAATTGTTAGGGCCACAGAAATTCACCCATAGCCCCAGTTTGAATTGGTAGAAGTTGGGGGCTGGGGGACATGGTTCTATGGCGTGCATGTGGGCGTTATACTGTAATGGGTTGGTATTAATCCTGTTTAGTAGTGAGACTATTGTACTACATACCTCAGCGTTGGTGTCCCTTTCAACCAAGGTCACCGTACTATTTGTCTCATCAACCAATGAGACAATGCCCTTTGAGTCGAAGTATCTGTATTTAACATGGTTGCCAGGGAGGTATACAAGGGTCAGCTTGCGCAGCGATATGACGAGTGGTGGGGTGTCTTGGTTGTCCATCTGCAGGACAACAGTCGCCACGCCATTGCTGATATCCTTAGGGTGACCAACGATGCCCTGTTGTTCACCAGAGAGCACCTTGACCCATTGTCCAACTTTGATAGCATCTTGAGTGAATCGAACCGACATCAACCTGAAAAAAGACATATTAGAAATATAAGTTGCCGTGACAAATGCGCCAATGTCCAATGGTGCAGAGGCAAGGAGGGCGACGCTGGTGGAAGGGAGGTGCTTCAGGACGAGCCCCGACTTGTATGTCTCACCCAGGAACTTGTATTCTTCTTCATCTTCTGATATGTTGTGGACCTTGTTGCCCCACATTGCCTTGACTTGGCCTGCAGACCACTTTCATGGCTCAGGGCGGGCCGGCCTTTTGCGCTTTGATCTGGAGGCCTTCTCAGGGATCCAAGGGATGAAGGCAGCGATGACCTCATTGTCGGAATGTCCATCACGTCCGCAAACAAGACCTATGTCTCCATGATATAAACCGTGGAGATATCGCACCCATTTGCCCTCGCGGACAGGTCGAGAGAGAGGATTGCAAGGAGACAGCAATGTCACATGCTGCTCCAGGGGGACCAGCCGTTTTTCGCGATAGATGGTGACGACATCACTTGATCGACCTTCTACAAAAATCCACCCTGGTATCCTGGGACGGGCAAATACCAACACGATCTTCGGTCGTCGGGATGGGTTCCTGGTAAGGCAGTGCATTGCAATCTGATATACCAAATTGCTCTCGTGTTTGGGCTACACCGTGTGAGTCACCGTAGAAGGGAACCGAATTGAGTGATGCACCTTTACACGCACCACCCACATCTCGGGGTCACCCTCCATGGGCATGAGTAAGTGCTGGGGGACTTCCTCTGGCACCTCAGGCATCAGCGATAGCGCTGCTCTTCTGGCAGCGATGTGAGCATGCAATTCGGCGGCCTCATCATGGAGGTCCAATGGCGTGAGTGACCTGGGCCAATCCCAGTCCATCTCCTCCTCCGGGTCATCGTCGTCGAAAAAACGAGCTATGTCCTGTCAGAAAGAATAAATCGCAACAGACGAAAGACTCACCCAATTCATCGTCGTCGTAGTCCTCCTCCTCCTCCTCGTTATTTACGGCGGCTTCAAGGTCAAGAAACTCAGCAATCTGATATAGACGTTAGTGTTGCACATATACAGTGGTAAGGTTTGCAGTCCAACTTACTGAGAAGAAGTCTGTCATTGGGTCAGAGTTAGAATGGAGGATCGAGAGGATCCCCCCTGTTCAAATATCCACACGTGAATGTGGATGACTTGTACCTCAAGCGAACTCCACACCGTATGTGGGGTGCCCTTGTTGTGGGGTGTGTCCTGTGGTGAGATTTATTATGTAAAATATGGTTCAATTGAAGACGCCCACTTACGGTGGTCATCTTTGGTCATCTTATTTAGGACACAATACAACTCTCTGTCACAGCACCGGCAGACCTCATGCCTCACGAATCAGAGACCTCGAGTGAGTACGTAGGCCCAGTACCCCTACTCAACACCCCGTCGGCACTCCCCTTACCTGACTGCTCATATGGACTGCTCCACTGTCTGTGTCAGGAGTCAGATCTCCCACCGGCACTAGGCAAGCGATGGAGGCCACTTGAGGGTTGCCATTGAAGGCAGTTGAGGGACCAGAGCGTGGGGGCCCAGCAACAGGCCTCAGAGGGCCTTCCCCGGCTAGGAGGCCCGCATAACGGGGGCACATCTTCGCCAGGAGCATTCGGCCCAGCAATGGTGCTTGGCAGGTATGAGGTACAAGTCACAAAAAGTCCCTTCATCACGAGGAATGTGAGATGCACGTTGTCCGATTCAGCTAGATAAAGGTAATTAGTTTGTGGAGCGCCCGCATAAGTCATTTGACTTACAAGTAATTGTGTGTGGTACAACACACCCCGCGAGTCAGAGACCTCGAGTGAGTACGTAGGCCCAGTACCCCTACTCGACACCCCATCAGCACTCCCCTTACCTGACCGCTCATATGGACCGCTCCACCATCTGCGTCAGGAGTTGGATCAACCATCGGCACTAGGCAAGCGATGGCGGCCACTTGAGGGTTGCCATTGAAGGCAGTCAAGGGACCAGAGCGTGGGGGCCAAGCAACAGGCCTCAGATGGCCTTCCCCAGCTAGGAGGCCCGCATAACGGGGGCACATCTTCGCCAGGAGCATTCAGCCCAGCAATGGTGCTTGGCGGGTATGAGGTACAAGTCACAAAAAGTCCCTTCATCACGAGGAACATAAGACACGCCTCATCCGATTCAACTAGAGAAAGGTAGGTTAGTTTGTGTGTTCACAAACAATAAACATATGCGCACCTTTTACAGGCCATGGTGAGAAGAGTCTGAGTCGATGGCGATGCATATATTGTAGGAGAAGTGAGGTGTAGAGCGTTGAGTGTGGTGATGGGATGAGTGAGTAAACAGGAAAAGAGTGTTCTGGAGTCTCCAAACAAGGTATTATACCATGCCACTCCGCACCTGTCCCAAAGAGCACGTGAGATTTGGACAAGTTATCGTGACATACCGGGCTGTGCTTGTACCAGAAGAGTGCTCAGATGTCTCCAAGGGACGGGTGCGGAGTGGCCTGGTATAATACCTTGTTTGGAGACTCCCGAACACTCTTTTCCCGTTTCTCATCTTTGTCTTGGACTCTGGTGCGCTAGCTACACTAGTTACACACATTGAGAGAATATTAACGTGTGAATATTGATACAATAGTAGCTAAGTCACGTTATTAACGTCTCAAGCCAAAGTCTAAGGCAATTCTGCAGGATGAGCAATGTCGAAAGCACGACTCACATGACCCCTCCCCCTAGCAAGCATGCTGAGCTGCTCACCACACGCTGGTGGTCCAGGCAAGAGTTCAGACAACATGGTGAGTATTAACGTGTTTGTGGACGCCTCATCACTGATTGGCAACATAGGCATGTCATGTCATGAGGGACAGTACACCCTCAAGGAAATGGAACGTGTGCAAGACGCGATTCGCCGATATCAGGAGGTAAGTCAGTCGTTGTCAATCATGCACACATTATTACATTGTCTCTCAGGCTAAAGGTATCACTCAAGAGGACGTAGAAGACCTCGTTCTAGGTGAGGTCAGGCGTGATGGGTTCTGGGAAGATATCAGTGCGTTGTCTCTAATCCTGATTTACTTGACCTGATTGACCATCCAACATAGCACGCACGGTACCAGGTAGGCATGTTTGTTTGGTACATGACCATGCCCAAATTTTGTACGAACCATACCGAGACCAAGGGAACTGGACCATGCTTGAGGATTCGAGACTAGAGAAGTGAGTACTTTACATATATCGGATCATTAAGCATGCTCATGGCTGTTAAGCCTTGTCAATCAATGTTTGAATTGGGTGGACATTAGTCGCAGCATGCTTCGCTCTGCCTCTGCCTGCCGGAACAGATATCATAGGCACGTTGTACATCATAATATGCAGCACACCAGTACGCCTGCCTAATGCCAATTGACTGACTAACTGCTGACAATTATGATTATGCAGGTCCATGGTCTGACGAGGAGGAGGCCCGCCTTTTTCAAGTAATTCAAGATATGCAGGAGGATGGAAAAGCACCCAGAAAGACCCCCAAGTTCTGGAAGCTCGTTTCGGAACAATTGGATGGGACTCAAACACGAGACCAATGCAGGAATAAATGGTAAGATACCATTGCTCATTGGTGTGCGTTCCACTGACATTTCCCAAGGTGCGATTCTCTGTCCCCGACAGCAAAGAACGACCGGAGGGTTCGTTGGCACAACGCCAACTCAAAGACCCTCGTCCATAAGTATGTTTCCGCTCAACTATCTGAATTATTCTGTTCTGAACCACACGCTTAGAGTCGCGGGCTTAAATCTCGAACGAGAAGATGACATTCCGTGGGCTGAGTTGATTGATGAGGGTTGGAATGTGTGGCCCACTGACAAGCTGCGAGAGAGATGGGCCACCCTCAAAGCGAGGGTTGACACGAATGCAACACATCATGGTGAGCATTATCTTTACTTATACTTAGGCACATTCTCATAACAATCCCAAGATGTTGTCCAGCTTCTGACTAGCCATTGGGGACCACATACTAATTGAAAATAACACAGACACTTGTATCATACTAGTATATATCATCAATGTATTGATCACATCCCTTCTGTCAGCCCCATTTTACGCCATTTGGCTTCCTCATCGCTTGTCTCCGGTTCCGGTTCCATAAGCGAACTGTCGGGGTGGTTGAACATACTGGTGAGTCCCAAGAAGACATCCCTTGGGATTAGCAGCAATACTAACAAGTCTTTGCCAGTGACCACTTGCAGCGACCCACTGACCACCAAGTGGGAAGGCCCCGCCTCTGCGTTAGCAGGGGTGGACTGTTGTTTTGGGGCACGCCACGGAGGCAGCTTCAAAGGCAGCCTACTGCCCAGGCTGCCTCTGACACGGGGACTCCTGGGGCTATTGAGCACCCTTTTTGGGGCCCACCACAGAGGCAAGACGCTGCCCCGTGGACTCATGGGCTTGTCCATGGCCTTGGGCGCTGATTCGGTGATGGGGGTTGGCATGGGCCCCGTCAGTAGGACCACCAGATCGCCACCACCCCCACCTTCTCACATGCTGGGGACAGGGGCAGGTATTAGATTTACCGTCTACAAGAAGTAAGTGCTCTTATTCTGAGGTATACACATAAGTACTCACCAATCTGCTGGTGTTGGGGGGCATAAGTAACAAAGCAATCACGGGCAACTCCTGTGAGGCCGTGGACAGATTAAGGTTCAGCTCAAGAGTGGAATTGGGAAGAGCCATGCGCAGGCTGAAGGACAGTGCTCAGGTATTATAGGCAAACAGGCATCACTGATCGTCTTCTCCAGATGTGATGCTCATGTCACTCAGACTTGGCCAAGGCTATATCAATACAATAGTAATATCCTTGCTCTCATTGTTACCACTAACATTGGCAGATTACAAGTAATGAGACACCCCTGCACATGCTGCGGCAACTCGTTCCAGACCATCGCCTCACTTGGCAAGCACGCAAGAGCTTGCAGAAAGAAATGGTCAGGACAGGAATCAACGGAAAGGGGGCCATCCACCCAAGAGCCGGAAATCAACCCTGGACGCAAACGTCCCCGTATTGGAAGTTCAGAGGAAGACGACACAGAGGAGCCAGGACCATCTGGCAGTAACGCATCAGAGGTATGTGTTCTGTGGTTTCCTGCGCAACAGACGTCATGAACAATCATCCATAGTTCACAGCACCTGTTGTAGGGAGTCCATCGCCATCACCGCCCCCTGCACCTGTCACGATATGGTCAAGGCGCTCAGGACATCCCATCCATATTCCACACTACCTCGAAGATTACGTCCCTCATGGGGATATGTCTTTCGCTCATGTACCACCCTGATTGCCTACGCCATCTGAGCGCAATGATCACTCCACTACTCCAGAGATCTTCGAAAGTCCCTTGCTGGATCTACGACCACATCCTTTCCAGACCCGTGCAAATAAACTTGGTATATTCCGACGATACACATACGCACCGACATGGATCCCAAAACATGAGGAGAGACTAGATCTCCTCTGTGATTCACCATTGTTGGAAGTCCAGCCCCCCCTGTCCTCACAGGGACGATACATGAGATCTCGCATGGTATGCCCAAACCCTTTACACCATTTCCTAACTTAAGTGTCACCTTATACATGGTGACGTACTTCTCTGGGATGGATACGAAATCCGAGGAGCATGCGACTTTGGTGGCCACGACAATGGAAGACCCAAGATTCAGTACCAAGGAGATGAGGGGTTTCAACACACATGTAGAAAATGTGCGTTTGGACAAGTACCTGAAGGATGGAACACACCCCTTTCAAACTGAGGATGGTTGGCAAGAATCTGTGGTCTACATTCATCTCCCAGTGGAAGGGATGCATTTTGAATCTGAGGAAGATGCACCAACACTACCAATACATGGTCTTTTTCATCAGCAAATCACTGACATCATTCGAACAGTGTGCAAGTCCAACGCCGCTGAAACATTCCACTTCACGCCATACACCATGCACTGGCACCCCAACCCCTTGGATCCGGACAAGCACAAGAGAGTCTATACTGACACTTACACCGCAGATGCGATGATACAGGCACAGATGGAGGTCGACAACCTCCCACGGCAAGAAGGCGACGTGAGGGAGCGCATAGCACTGGGGCTCATGTTGGCCTTGGACTCCATGCAACTGACAAATTTCGGGTCAGCTTCAGTATGGCCAGTGTACCTGATGTTCACAAACCAGTCCAAGCTAGAGAGAGTGACGCCCTCGCATCATGCGGTGCATCACCTCGCTTACGTTCCTTCAGTAAGTGTCATAGTGGCCAATCGAACCATGCATCTCATTGATATTCATCACAGCTTGGTGGAGACTTTACCAGCCAATATCAAGAGAAGACTGGGCAAACGCCCAGGGCGGAAGTTGAGGTCCACTCCAAGCGGGAGCTCATGCATGCTGTGTGGGACCTCCTCTTGGATGAAGACTTTGTCAAGGGATCTACAAACGGTCTTGCAATACAGTGCTCTGATGACATAGAGCGCATATTCTTCCTTCGGATCACTACATATTCCGCCGACTATCTGGAAAAGTAAGTAGCACAAGCATCACCGCTGCAACACTAATATACTATAAGGGTACTATTATCAACAATCAAGAATCTTGGGCTCACCCCTTGCCCACGGTGTCTAATCAAAAAGAAGGACATATCCAACATGGGTACCTGGTCAGACGCTTGAAAGTGCAGGCCTCGCACCGACGATAACCAAAGACGTGAAGCTATTGAAGAGGCACGCAAGACTACGTTTGAGAAGGGATCGGCCATAACAAGCAAGCAAGTACAAAAACACCTCAATGCTCACTCCATGGTGCCTACACGGGTAAGTACCCATCTCAAATGGTGAAGACTTACTGATAGTCTATCAGAACGCCTTTTCAGATATGCTGACCAGTGTAGGACAGAACTACCACGACATTTTTGTCGTGGATCTACTACATGAATTTGAGATCGGCGTCTGGAAGTCGGTGCTTACTCATTTGATCAGGATGCTATATGCAATCCCAGGCGAGGGAGTAGGTCATATAGGGATCCTAGATACCAGGTATGCCAGTGTGTCTTAGTTTCTCGACGCTGAATTCTTTGCAGATTTCGTAGCACACCTGTTACGTGCGAGCTGCATGTGAGCCGGACTTCGGCAATGTAAGGTGAACACGGTGACTTAGCAACTGGTTAACTCTAACACGAAGGTAGAGTATTGTCTCAACGCGCGAAGGCGGAGTCTTTGCGGTTATAACGGCAACGCGGTCCGGAAGGACGAAGGAAAGCTCTTTGCTGATTCGATGTGAGAAGTGTACAAGAACTTCAAGCTGTCGACCACAACAGTCGACAGCTTCCTTATATCGGTAAGTAACACGCCACTACTACTAGTCACAACGTACAACACACGACAAATACTACTACGATCTGTAAGTCGCTCACTAAGTAATCAGTCATCATCCGTCATTGTACAGTAAGTAATCAGTCATCATCATCATTGTACAGTAAGTAATCAGTCATCATCATCATCATACCGTAATTGTCTTTGTTATGCCTTGTCCCCTGGGTTATCGGCTTAGGTCAGATACTTACTATGACCTGGGACGTTACATCACCCCCTTCACAAGGGTGAGCGCCCATGCTCGACCACCCAATTGGTCACCGTTGTGAGTCCGACGTCTGTCTCATGTTCATCACGCACCCTCTGCAATGCGTGGGCCCGTCCTAGTCTTCGTGCCGAGTGCCTAGCCCGGTCAACATGAACGAACACGTCGTCCTCGAGCCTTTTGATGGCAGCTTCCAACTCCTCGATGACTTCCTGGGACGCGCAATAGCGTCTCACCTCAGCTTGTAGGGATATGTCCCCTAGCCTGGCGAGAGCTTCGTCTACCTGGCACTTTCCCCGGAAGTCAGCGCGGAAGTACTTGAGTTCGTCACGATTGTACTCAGCTGCGGGCCCCATATCCCGACATGGCTCAGCGTGAATGTCTCCCCTATAGATGGGCTCGTACCTCCCCATAGTCCCAAAGACCTCTGGGTTGTCGAGCATACGGACTCGAATATACCGCGCCGGCACCCGCCGTCCTTCGTGCTCGATGACCATCGGGACCCAATTCATCCCGTTGTTGAGGGTGAATCCCGTGGGGGTAGGCGATACAGCACGGATAGGGCGCCTCGTCGCATTCGCTCGGCGCGTAGTAGTTGGAGAGGGGATTGGTGTGTTACTGTAGGGTAGGATTCCGCGAGCGGTGTACCCTGCTTCCGCCATCGGTCCGAAGACGACAGCAACTGGCGATGATCCTCTTTCCTCATCACCGGCTTCTTCGGCAGATTCATCGTCGACTCTTGTGATGGGTGGTGGTATGAACCAGGGTGCGCAGTGACAGTAATTTGGGGGATTGTTGCAGCGGGTGCAGACAACCCTGGCTTCGTAGTAGGAGTTGTCGTCATCAGATGAGTCGTGTGCGACAGCCCTGGTTTCGTGGTAGGTATCGTCGTCGGATGACTCGTCGCTATCGTAACGATCGACAGCGGTGGTGGATGTGGCAGCGGTGGAGGGCTGGAGGATACTTGCCTCATCAGCAACCGTATCCTCGTCCATCTCTCCCTTGCCATCTTCTTCACTATCTGATCCAGCCGCCACGACTGCATTACCTCCCTCATCAGCGTGGTCTTCTCCCTCATCGTCCTCCACTCGTCCGCTTGGGGGTGTGGGAAATCGCCCGCGAGCCTCGGCCAAGTCCCGTTCTCGTTGTTCTCGTTCTTGTTTGTCTTGTTCAGCGACGACTCGCACTCGCTCGACTGCGGAGCAGAAGGGGTCGTCCACATTGTTGGTGGTGTCGTAGGTGGTGAGAGTGTTAACGGAGGGGAGGTCATCGATGTGAGTAAGAGTGTTAATGGGGATGTATGCCATTGGAGTGGAGATTGTTCGTGTCATCGTCCCTGCTTTTATGTGAATTTCAGCTTGTGGGTTAGATCGTTTGAACTTCCTTATCTCTGCATCCGCGTGCACATCATCCCACGTGACCCACTGGTTGTCCGAGTTGGAGTATCCTTTCCATTTGATGAGGTACTGGAGTTTGCGCCCCCGTCCTCTTCTTCGCGAGTCTAGTACTTTTTCAACTTCGTATTCTTCCACGCTGTCTACCAATTCTGGTGGTGGGCGCTGGTAGTTGACGCCATGAGTTGCCGTCTCTTTGTAGGGTGTGAGGAGATCTATGTGAAAGACATCATGGATGCTCCACTGCGTGGGAAGCTCTAGACGATAATTGACAGGAGACATCACCTGTTTGATGGTGAATGGCCCATGTCTTCTGGGCGCAAGCTTCGTGGTTGGCTGATTGGTTCGTAGGTGGCGTCCTTCTAGCCAAACCTTGTCTCCTATCTGATATTGAGGCGTATCACGGTGTTTGACCCATGACCGTTGCGCCTTCTGCATTTGTTCTTGTGCTTGTTGTCTTATCTCCTTCAATTGTTCTAGTCTTGCCTCGACCCGGGGTATTGACGAGACCTTATCTGTCCAATTGGCACGAGGGTGATATCCCATTAGCAACTTAAATGGAGATTCACGTGTGGACTCGTTGGTCCAATTGTTGTGTGAGAATTCGGCTAACGCGAGATAGTCGGCCCAATTGTCTTGTCTTTCATTAACCCAAAAGCGGAGGTATTGCTCCAACCATTGGTTGCTTCATTCCGACTGTCCATCGGTTCGCGGATGGTAAGCGGTGGATATGTTTTGTTGAATTCCCAAGAGTCGGCATAGTTCCCTTGTGAATTTTGACGCGAACCGGGGATCCCGATCGCTAATGATTTTTGATGGTAGTCCGAACCTTGCCAGTACGTGTTTCGCGTAAAGGATGGCCGTTTCTTCTCCCGATATTTCTTCTCTGCATGGTATGAATATAGACGCTTTTGAGCAATCGTGATCTGTGACGGTGAGTATGGAGTCATATCCGCGGGACTTGGGTAGTTTGGTGATGAAATCGAGTGCCACCACTTCGAACGGTGTTGCTTCCACTTTTGGAAATATTGGTTGTAGTGGTGCTTTCATGGTATGTGTGTTAACCTTGCATCGTTGGCATTCGGCACATCCCCTAACGTAGTCAGCTATGTGTTGCTTCATCATGGGCCACCAGTAGTATCGCTTGATTAGTTGTGTCGTTCGATTTATTCCTGGATGTCCGTAAATAGGTGGGTCGTGGTGTGTGGAAATTACTTCTCTGATTTCTTCTGTTGTACCCGTGATCACTAGCCGTTGTCCCTGGTACCACCAGAGCCCGTCGGCTTTGATCAGTTTGTGTGGATCTACCCACTTGCGTATCTTTTGTTCATCTTGTTGTTGGCTAGTGATAGCGTTCCGTATGAACAATTCGTTTGGTAGTACTGTGACGCCTTCGTTGTCTTTCTCTCCTTGATCGTAATCGGGTCGTCGAGAGAGGGCGTCTGCTCTTCCATTTGCTGTCCCCTTGACGTGGTGTATCTCGAAGTTGTACTCCGCTAGCTCCAATACTTCCCTAGCAATCCTTCGACTGATTTTCTGGGGATCCCGCCAGTATCGCAGGTTGAGGTGGTCAGAGAATATTCGTACCTTGTGTGGCGATCCAGCCAGTAGATGTCTCCAGTGTCGTAGCGCTTTTACGATGGCCAACAACTCAAGATTGTATATGTCGTAATTGCGCTCAGCAGCGTTGAGTGTCGCTGAGTAATACCCGACGGGGTGTCGCTTCCCATCTAGTTTCTTTTGTAATAGTACCGCTCCCACCGCGAATCCGGACGCGTCAACTTCTAGATCGAATTGTTGTGTTTGATCGGCATGCGCTAGGATCGGTTCTGTGGTAATTCGTCGTTTGAGTGTGTCAAAGGCCGTCTGTTGTCTTGTACTCCATTGCCATGGTTCGTCCTTGTGTGTTAATTCATTCAGTGGTTTGGCAATGTTAGCGAACCCTCTAATAAACTGCCGATAAAAATTGCAAAATCCCAGGAATGAGCGTACATCCTTTACGGATGACGGGGATGGCCAGTCCCGTATACCGGAAATTTTGACGGGGTCCATACGTGTTACCCCCTCTTCAAGGATTACCCCCAGGTAATCAATGCTGGACGTGTTGAAGACACATTTCTCTGGTTTGAAAAAGAGGTCATGTTTCTGGGCAACGGCAAGTACGTCGCGGACCGCTTCTTGATGGTTCTCGATTGCTAGCGGTTGACATTTTGTTGCTATTGCAATGTCATCCATATAGACTCTGATGGTGGTGCCTCGTATCTCATGTTTTGCGATCGTTGGTCGGTAAATTTCATTCATGAAACTTTGGAATGTGGCAGGTGAGTTGCACAATCCGAAGTACATCACCGTTGGTTCAAAAAGGCCGCGTCGTGTTTTGAACGCCGCCTTATGCTCATCGCCCTCTTTGATCCGTATATTGTTATATCCTTGTCAGACATCTAGCTTGCTGAATATCTGGGCTCCCCCGAGATCTCTGATGAGATCGTCAATGAGGGGCAGTGGATATTGATTCCGTATTGTCCATTCATTGATCCGCCGATAATCCTGTACGGGGCGTAGCTTTCCGTCCTTCTTTTTAATAAAGAAGAATGACGATGCGTACGGAGATTTGGAGGGACGGATGTATCCTTTTGTGAGTTGTTCGTCGATAAATTCGTCCAATGCCGCGTCTTCGGTTCTTGTCATTGGATAGACTTTGCAATCTATTACATCAGGTACCCCCTTTTTGAATTCGATCGCGTGATCGCAACTTCTCTTTGGCGGGAACCTTTTTGATTCTTCTTCACTGAACACCTTCGCGAAGCATTGGTATTCCTTCGGTATGTTGACTTGTGTCGTGTATTGTTGGGCGTCGATTGCAAGCTCGACCGCCGATCGTCGTCCGTATATTTGTTCCTCTATTGTTGTTAGAATTTGTTTTTTGGCATCTTCTGTGAAGATTCGAGATATTCTTGTATCTTTCTTTTCTTCGTTTAGCAGTCGTGCCAAAACTGCTCTTTTATCGCCTGGGTTGATTGTTCGCAGTACTATGGGGAGTTGTTTCTCATCGATGGTGGCATGTCGCCAGCTGAATCTTGGTTCGTATGTTGCGAGCCATGGATACCCCAGTAGTAAATCTTCTTTTCCTATGTCCGTGATAAGGAAACGCATTTCCTTTCTTGTTCCTCCTGTTTCCACATTGAGCGTGATATAGTGTGTGATCTGTCCCGCTTTATTAGTGGTATCGTCAATGTTGTATATGTTTTTGGGCTTATCTAATGCCCTTTGTCCCAGCCCCATTCTTTTGACGAAATTGGGGTGTATGAAGTTGTCGGTGGCTCCTGAGTCCACCAATGCTTTTATGTCGGCCATGTTGTAACTTGCACGAATCAACACTGGTACTTTCATAGAATGGTAGCGCATAATGTACACAGAGTTACAACGTATTGCCCTCACCCAGGCCGCCGGGTTTAGGCACTTCCAAAATCCTGTCCCATCAATTGTTGAAGGACCAGGTCCTTCACTTCTTCGTCATCTCCTGCTACTCCTCGGAGCCATTCCGCTGCCTTTTCTTCTTTAGTTGGCGCGGTCTCGGCTGTTCGTGTTTGTGTATTTCGGTTCCTTCGCGGTTGTCGGCAGTCGCGACTGATGTGTCCCATTTTCTGGCAGTTGTAACACTGCGTTTGACTGTGGTCACGTTTGAATTGCCTCTGTATGAATCCTCCACGTGGTGGGAATGGTGGATGTGGTGGATTATCATTGCGTTTGTAGTTCTGGAGTACGTCTTCTGCTCCTGCCAATCGTCCCCGCACTCGATCTGCAGATGTGTCCATTCGGTCATCGTTTTGGAGGGGTGCTAGCAACTTAGCTAATGCTCCACCTGGAGCTTGTCCTGGTTTGAAGGCATCAAGGTTGCCTCTGACAGTTTGCATGTGAATCCATTTCTGCTGCCTTTTCAAGGTGGATTCTCTCCATTCTTCATAGTTGCGGGGGTCGTCGTGTTGGTACATTGTTTCGTATAATGCGCGCGGCAGTCCTCTTGTGAAATATTTGAGCGTTTGTTCGGCGTTGATATTGTATCCTGCGTGTCGGACAAGCTGTTCGAATGTGGCAATGTAATCATCGATTTTTCCGTCTTTCATGTGTATGCCCGCGTCAAGCTGGGCTTGTGCTCATTCCTTGCTAAGCACGTCCCCGAATTGCCGTTGGAACGCGTGTAACAGATTCTCCCATAATCTGTTGTCAAATTGGCTGGTTCCTGTAGCGACTTCATTAACGAGCCACCTGCTTGCGGACATTACCCATTGGTTCACCGTGTTTCCTTGGATATACGTGAGGAACAGCATTGCTTTTTGATATTTGTTTATCATGGCGGAGTGGTTAGCGTTGACTCCTGCGTAGACTTCCCATTGGAGAATGAAGGACTCGGCTTGTCCTCTGTTTCCTGTAAATGTGGGCGGTGGGTTACCGATAAATTTATTGTTTCCTCCTTGGGGTGCTTGTTGTATTCCTCCTCCTGGCAGTCCTCCTCCTGGTGGTCCTCCTCCTGGTGGTCCTCCTCCTGGCGGTCCTCCTCCTGGCGGTCCTCCTCCTGGCGGTCTTCTTAGAGGGGGAAAAGGTCGGTTATCTGGTGATGGTACCCTGTTCCTATTGAGTCGGAACTCGTAAAACATATCAGTTCCTTCAGGGATACTTGGTGCATCAGGGACATCAGGTCCCATGGCTCTGTTAACGGCTTCCATATCTTCTGGTTGTAGTTGCTGGACGTGACCCGTCTGCTCGTTGATGACAAGTCGGGGTGGCAATACTTCTGTTTGGGTAGCCATGTAGCTGAATGGTATTCCTCTGATTGGTTCTGGAATGTGTAATTCAGCTGTTTGCGTGGCTAGTGCGTCTACTTCTGGTGATTGTACTGCGATTTCTTCGGGTTCTGCTTCACTTTGTGGGGTTGGTGATCGTTCACTAGTATGGCTTGACGTAGTCCGCGCTTCTGCTCGTAGTTGGAATTCGGTTCTTGGTGGTTCCGAATCGAGATTGTCTGCTTCTTGACCGTCTATAGGTCCTTGTTGATCAATTGGCCGTGCGTCGACCAATGGTACGTTTATATTTAGGTCGTCTGCTGCTGGTCGTGTTGCTTCGAAGTAGTTGTTGGTGTTACTCCACCTGAGCTCGACCCAGCAACAGCGTTCTTTGTTGAATACTACGGGATGATACCTTTGCGAAGTAGCTGCTTCCGCGTAGTATCCTGTGTTGTGTTCGTCATTTCTTCTGGTGTCTGGTACGTGT
Organism: Lactarius quietus; assembly: GCA_015025155.1. Taxonomy (NCBI): domain Eukaryota; kingdom Fungi; phylum Basidiomycota; class Agaricomycetes; order Russulales; family Russulaceae; genus Lactarius; species Lactarius quietus. Next base: position 8,334 of record WITN01000279.1, on the reverse strand, counting down.
CGCCACCTTACTCGTCCTATAAGGTATCGAGTGGGTGCGTCTCGTTCTCTTGTGTCGATACGATAGGGTACGAAGTCCCAACCGTCTTTGGTATTGAAAGTCGCCACGGCGTTCAGTTTATGGTGGAGCTTGAAGTTAATGTTACGTGCGAGCTGCACGTGAGCCGGACTTCGGCAACGTAAGGTGAACGCGGTGACTTAGCAACTGGTTAACTCTAACACGAAGGTAGAGTATTGTCTCAACGCGCGAAGGCGGAGTCTTTGCGGTTATAACGGCAACGCGGTCCGGAAGGACGAAGGAAAGCTCTTTGCTGATTCGATGTGAGAAGTGTACAAGAACTTCAAGCTGTCGACCACAACAGTCGACAGCTTCCTTATATCGGTAAGTAACACGCCACTACTACTAGTCACAACGTACAACACACGACAAATACTACTACGATCTGTAAGTCGCTCACTAAGTAATCAGTCATCATCCGTCATTGTACAGTAAGTAATCAGTCATCATCATCATTGTACAGTAAGTAATCAGTCATCATCATCATCATACCGTAATTGTCTTTGTTATGCCTTGTCCCCTGGGTTATCGGCTTAGGTCAGATACTTACTATGACCTGGGACGTTACAACACCTACTTTTGGTCGTGACACCATCCGCAAATTACCCAAGAGTGTCTCAGAGCTGAGCAAGCTAGCTGCTCGAGACTACGAAGATATCTTACAGGTACGTACTGCATACCAAGACTTTACAAACCGCGATTCATCAACATTAGTGCACAATCCCCGCCTTTGACAGGCTGTTTCCAGAGGGGGACAACAAGAGCATCAAGGAGCTCTTGTTTCTACTGGCTACTTGGCACACTTACGCCAAGTTGCGCCTACATACTGACACGACTCTAGCGATGATGGAAGTGGTTGGCACTGCACTCTCCCTGACTTTTGTTTCCCTCACCGGAAACTTCTTAACTCACCCGCCTTGCAAAATCGCTTTGTGATTTTGCTTGCCCACCCAAAAGAAGCTTGCGCACGCATCGCACACCAACAAGAGTTAACAAGGCGTGGCAAGGCGACAAAGCAGAGAAAGGCCCCCACCGTCAGGGGCAAACAGTTTAATATGAACACCTTCAAGCTTCACTGTATCCCCAACTATATTCACGCGATCCAGAAATATGGGATGATGGATTTGTACATGTTACGGTACGATCTCGAACTGGTCTTGTGATCTCGAGTAACGTGTTGTCTAATGTACGATTACTATGCATGACTGATGGTGATGAGTCGCCCATCAGTCATATGACTCAGTGATGAATAATCCTGAGTCATCACTTACAGATTCCCAGGATCGTTGTAGTAGGTTTTAGTAAGGATGTGTCAGCATGTATAATTATGTAAGCTAAAGCGGTCGCATAGTAGTTTGGTACTTATAGGGCTGCAGAATGGTTTGTATTCTGCAGCTTGAGTTTCTTGTTATCTTCGCTTCGTGTTGTATCCAAGGCTCTTTTCCCTGTTCTACGCATTGGGCATACGGCCCTCGTCTGCACCACTTCGACATACAACATTCAGCCTTTGTGCCTGAATACTTCGAGCTCCGCCTTCGCGTGTTGAGACAAGATCCACACGGGATCACGAGACTCCACCTTCGCATGTTGAGACGTTACTCAGCCTCTGTGCTTGAGTCCAGGATTTGCTAAGTCACCGCGTTCACCTTATGTGCCTACGTCAGGCTCACGTGCAGCTCACACGTTACATTAAACTCAAGCTCTACTCATTCGAACGCCGTGGCGCTGATCACTACGAAAGATGGCTGGGACTTCCAGCCTTACCAAATCACATCCAGAGAATGGGACGCTCCCACTCAATACATCATTGGAAGAATCAGGTGGAGGCACGTACCAGACACTAGAAGAGACGACGTATACAACACAGGATACTACACAGAGGCAGCGACCTCCCAAAGGTATCACCCCATCGTATTCAACCGAGAGCACTGTTGCTGGGTCGAACTTAGGTGGAGCAACACCAACCATTATTTCGAAGCAACTCGACCAGCTGCCGACGATTTGAACATCAACATTCCGCTAACAGACGCACAACCCATCGACCAACAAGGGCCGATTGATGGTCAAGAAGATCAAGCGCTAGAATCAGCACCACCTATAACCGAACTCCAATTACGATCACAAACCCCAGCAACCACTAGTGATACCAGTGAACGTCAACCAACGGTATCAGAAGCGTCAATAGAACCAGAAGAAATAGCAGTACACTCACCAGAAGTAGACGCACTCGCCACGCGAACAGCTGAGTTGCATCTACCAGAACCTATCAGAGGAATACCCTTTGTCATGGCCACTCAGACGGAAGTGTCACCACCTTGTCTCGTCATAAACGAACACACTGGGCACATACAACCTCTAGCCCAAGAAGACATAGCCACAGCGCGACGTGCCATGGGACCAGACGTCCCAGGTGCACCAAGTCACCAAGGAGAACCAGACATGTTTTACGAATTCAGAACTAACCTCGCCATGATACCCTCACCAGACAACCGACCATTCCCACCACAGAGAGGAGGACCACCTCCTAATGAACCACCCAATGGTGGACAACCACGAGGAGGAGGAGGACCCCCAGGAGGAGGAGGCAATGGACCACACTACACAGCAATCAATGCCCCTCAAGGAGGAGGCAACGACAAGTTCATCGGCAACCCACCTCCAACATTTACCGGATCTAGGGCCCAAGCCGAAACCTTCATACTTCAATGGGAAGTATATGCTGGCGTCAACGCCAACCACTCAGCTATGCGGAACAAATACCAAAAAGCTATGTTGTTCCTCACCTACATTCAGGGAAACACGGTTAACCAGTGGGTCATGTCCGCCAGCCGATGGCTCGTCAATGAGGTCACCACTGGGACCAACCAATTCGATGATCGGCTATGGGAAAATCTCCTCCAAGCCTTCAGAAGACAATTCGGCGACGTACTCAGCAAGGAACGCGCCCAAGCCCAGCTTGACGCTGGCATCCACATGAAAGATGGGAAGGTGGACGACTACATCGCCCTTTTTGAGCAACTAGTTCGACATGCTGGCTACAATATTAACAGCGAGCAGACCCTCAAATATTTCACCAAAGGACTCCCCAGAGCCCTCTACGAAACAATGTACCAGCATGACGACCCGCAAAACTACGAAGACTGGAGGGCGTCGGCACTAAAGCGACAACAGAAGTGGATTCATATGCAGACAGTCCAAGGCAACCTAGATGCCTTCAAACCAGGATGCGCACAAGGAGGCGCATTAGCTAAGTTACTAGCCCCTCTCAGAGACGACGACAGAATGGACACCTCTGCAGATCGAGTACGAGGTCGACTCGCAGGAGCAGAAAACGTCATCGCCAATCATGGGCAAAACACCAACCCACCACAACCGCCATATCCACCACGCAGGGGATTCCTCCAAAGGCAACGAGAATTCCGACGTGACAACAGCCAGATACAGTGTTACAACTGTCAGAAGATGGGGCACTTTAGCCGCGATTGCAGGCAGCCACGGCGCCAGCACGGATCCCAGACACGAGCCACAGAAACCGTGCCCACTAAAGAAGAAAAGGCGGCAGAATGGCTACAAGGAGTGGCCAGCAAAGGAGACGATGTGAAAGATTTGGTCCTGCAACAACTGATGGGGCAGGATTTTGCAAGCGCCTGAACCCAACGGCCTGGGTGAGGGCAGTTCATTGTAACTCTGTGTATATTATGCGCTATCGATCTATGTGAGTTCCAGTTTCGATTCGTGCGAGTTACAATATGGCTGACATAAAAGCATTGGTGGACTCAGGAGCCACCGACAATTTCATCCACCCTAACTTCGTCAAAAGAATGGGGCTGGGACAGTGGGCACTAGATAAGCCCAAAAACATTTTCAATATCGACGATACCACTAATAAAGCAGGTCAGATAACACACTATCTAACCCTGCAAGTGGAAACCGGAGGCACCAAAAGGGAAATGCGCTTCCTTATCACAGACATTGGCAAAGAGGACGTGTTACTGGGATATCCATGGTTAGCCACCTATGAACCACGGTTCAGCTGGCGCCATGCCACTATAGATGAGAAACAACTCCCTATAGTATTGCGATCAGTTAACCCCAGTGATAGGAGATCAGTATTGGCACAACTCCTCACAGAGGAAACAAAAGACGTGCGAGTGGCCAGAATGTTCACCACGGAAACCAAGGAACAAATAGTGGGCGAACTAGACGAACAAATATATGGACGAAGATCAGCAGTCAAACTAGCAGTCGACGCACAGCAATACACAAAAAAGGTGGAAATACCAAAAGAGTACCAACGCTTCGCGAAGGTATTCAGTGAGGAAGAATCAAAACGATTCCCACCAAGACGAAGCTGCGACCATGCTATTGACTTTAAACCGGGCGCTCCTGATGTCATCGACTGCAAAATCTATCCTATGACTCGGGTAGAAGACGCCACACTTGACGATTTCATCGATGAGCAAGTAGAAAAGGGATACATTCGTCCCCCAAAATCTCTGTACGCATCATCATTTTTCTTCATCAAAAAGAAGGACGGAAAACTACGCCCCGTCCAGGATTATCGAAAAATCAACGATTGGACGATACGGAACCAGTATCCACTCCCCCTTATTGATGATCTCATCAGGGATCTTGGGGGAGCACAAATATTCACCAAACTGGATGTCAGACAGGGGTATAACAATATTCGCATCAAAGAAGGTGTAGCGTTATCACCTAACGCTTGTTCGACTTGAACAGTTCTGCGGCGTGATGATCGAGTGTACGGATGAATCTTGAAAACACTGGCAACTTAGCTGAGTTGCACTGCCACTAGGTTAAGTAAGATAACACTAGGGTACCTGAAGGGCAAGCTTCAATTGAAAGATTGGAAGAGAAGGAAGTTGGTGATGATTCAAGAAGACCAAGCTGAAGAGCCTTGGTCTTGATACTACAGCTTATATACAGTTACTCGCTGGCTTTAAAGTGCAGCTTAGAATCTAAACCCTAGTACCACTATACTAGTAATGAGTCATAGTCCGTTCTAATAATACCTAAAACACCGGCAAACCCAAGTACCGGCGACGCGTCAGTGTCCATGACTAATGGAGGCTTACTATCGTAGTCATAACCGTATAGTAAGCGTCCCGAACTCCAAGACCTCGTAATGACGATGATGTAGTTAGTCCGAGCGATGTCAAACCGTGACAGAAGGGGATGAACATAAGGCGGTGTTTAAGACACGCAGAGGACTCTTCGAACCCACGGTTATGTATTTCGGACTGTGTAACTCACCAGCCACGTTCCAGAGCTTCATGAACCAAATTTATCAACCAATCATCGCCAAACATGAAGCTTATGGGACGACAATTCGGGTTTATATGGACAATATCGCCATCGCAACCACACGGCAAGAAGACTCCGTGTCCAAACACGAACGAGCTGTCAACGATGTCCTCAAAATCGCGCAAGAGCACGAACTATATTTTAAACCCGAAAAATGTGTCTTCAATGCCCCCCGAATCGATTACCTGGGGGTAATCCTTGAAGAGGGGGTGACGCGTATGGACCCCATAAAAATTTTGGGTGTCAAGGAGTGGGCTTCGCCCACCACAGTTAAGGACGTCAGATCTTTCCTAGGTTTTTGCAACTTTTATCGACAGTTTATCAAAGGATTCGCATCCATAGCAAGACCACTCAATGAACTCACGCGCAAGGACGAACCATGGCGATGGGAAGCACATCAAGAAGAAGCGTTTCAAGCCCTCAAAAGACGCGTAACCACGGAACCTATCCTAGCACACCCTGATCAAAACCAGCCATTCGACCTTGAAGTAGATGCGTCGGGATTCGCAGTCGGCGCCGTCTTACTACAGAAGAAACAAGACGGAAAGCACCATCCAGTGGGCTATTACTCAGCCACCCTCAATGTGGCAGAACGAAACTACAACATCTATAACCTCGAACTACTAGCCATCGTCAAAGCATTGCGCAATTGGAGACATCTGTTAGCAGGATCTCCTCACAAGGTTCATATATTTTCCGATCACATGAACCTCCAATACTGGCGCGATCCCCAAAAGATCAGCAGGAGAATCGCCCGCGAAGTACTAGAATTGGCTGAGTATAACTTCGAGATCCACCATGTCAAGGGGACTGCCAACGGACGAGCCGATGCACTCTCTCGCCAACCAGATTATGATCAGGGGGAAAAGGACAATGAAAATGTTACCGTCCTGCCAGAGGAGCTATTCATACGAACCATCACAACACCGAAGAAAACACAAGACGAAGATGCCATACGCAAGTGGGTAGACCCCCACAAACTGACCAAAGTCGACAACCTCTGGTGGTACCAGGGAAAACGACCAGTAGTTGCAGGAGCAGATGCAGATATCAGAGAAGTCATATCCTCTCATCACGATCCACCAATTCACGGTCACCCAGGGATCGCGCGCACCATACAACTGGTAGAGCGCCACTATTGGTGGCCTTCGCTACGATGCGACGTTACAGAATATGTAAAAGGATGCGCAGAATGCCAAAGGTGCAAGGTTAACACGCACAATACCAAAGCACCATTACAACCAATTTTCCCGAAGCTTGAAGCTACGCCGTTCGACATAATAGCACTGGACTTCATCACTAAACTCCCAGTGTCACAGGGTTTCGACTCAATTCTCACAGTCACCAATCACGACTGTTCAAAAGCTTCAATATTCATACCGTGCAAAGAAGAGATATCAGGCGAAGAGACGGCAGCCCTGTATGCTGAGCACGTAGTCAAACGCTTCGGCTTACCATCAAAAATTATCAGCGACCGGGACCCGCGGTTCACATCCAAATTCACAAGGGAATTATGCCGTGTACTAAGAATACAACAGAATATTTCTACCGCCTACCATCCTCGAACGGATGGGCAGTCCGAACATACTAACCAATGGCTAGAACAATACCTCAGATTCTGGGTCAATGAGCGGCAGGATGACTGGGCATCATGCCTAGCTATTGCCGAATTCGCACATAACAATTGGACTAACGAGTCTACTCGCGAGTCACCATTTCATCTTCTGATGGGATACCACCCTCGCACTAACTGGACAGATACGCCGTCCCCTATTCCACAAGTCATGAGGCGGTCGGAACAATTGAAGGAATTCTAGGGATTATGGACGGGAGTGGAATGGGATTAGGGGTTATTAAGTTAGTGAGTAAACGTGTGTGCGGCGCGATGTCTGTACAAATGGACGGCGCGTCTCAGTCTCTGCACACACTAGCAGAACTAATATATATATACCTGTACAAATGGACGGCGCGTCTAGCGCAAGTAAGTACAGGTGACAGGTAAGGTAAACTACGGAATACTCACCTCAGTCTCTGCACACACTAGCAGAACTGAGGTGTTACAGTACGAAACGGCAGGTCTTAAGTACTACTGTCGGTAACTAGATTATCATACGGAATGAGTCTGAGACTCTGTAAGTATCATAGGAACTCAACGCGCGGTTTGCACGATGGTAACGAGATGAGGCATAAAGTAAATCATACGAACACCTGAGTCCATATCTTATCTCAACAGAACGTGTCGTCCGAGCTGTCCGAAGCCGCGGACTACTCCAACACTCCCCCTCAAACCGCGCGAAGTCCTAGGCACTCTGCGAAGTGCTTGACCTTCGGGGAGGGGAGCGCCTTGGTAAGGGCGTCTGCAACCATGTCGGTGGTTGGGCAGTAGACAAGGCGCAGTGCACCGCTCTCCACCACCCAGCGAATAAAATGGTACCGCACGTCGATGTGCTTCGTGCGGGCGTGGTATTGATGGTCGCATGTCAAAGCGATCGCCGACTGGTTGTCCGAGAACAACGTCGTCGCATCCACAATGGGCTCGAAGACCTCGGCGAGAAGGTTACGAAGCCACAGTGCTTCCTTCATGCCGTGGGTCGCAGCGACGTACTCGCTCTCGGTCGTTGATAGGGAGATGATCTCCTGTTTCTTCGAAGACCACGAAACTGTCCCACCGTCAATAAGAAATGCGTACCCAGTAATGGCACGGCGGTCCTCCGACATGCTCCCGTCAGCGTCGGCATATCCGACCAGGGTGCGCCGAGTCTCGCCGTATGTGAGCCAAAGGTCACGGGTGCCCACGAGATAGCGAAAGATACGCTTTACAGCGTTCCAATGCGCCATCCCGGGGTTGGCTGAGAAACGGGCCACAGTGGCCACTGCGAACGCGATATCGGGGCGCGTAGCGAGTGCTGCCCAGTTGAGCGCACCGACAGCCTCGCGGTAGGGCACGTTGTG